>JBBPLS010000207.1:0-35050 GCA_038089895.1 Boletellus ananas | reverse complement strand
GTCTCCTCCACGCCCCCCTCTCCCCCACCCCTCTTGGAGCACGCGACGATCCCGTCCCCCCCAGACTCGCCCCCGGCGCTCGTCCAGGCGTTCACGCTCCCCCACATGTACGCCGACAACATTCACTCGGCGGGCAGTTCCAGCCGCTCCTCGACCCCCCTCGAAAACGGCTATCCGATCATCGCGACCCACACCCAGGCCCTCTCGAACGGCCACCTGGGCTCGCAGCCGTCCCCCATGGCGTCCCACTACAGCGACAGCCCGCCGACCTACACCGAGTCCACCCAGCACTCGTATGGCTACGTCTCTCCCTCGTCGCACGCGTCTGGAACGAGCGCGGTCGAGCAGCACTACGAGTACACCTACAACGAAAAATCCCCTCTGCCGAGGCTCCAGTCTGCCCTCCACCACACCTCCCTCGACAGCCCGCACGACCACTCGCCCCCTTCCTCTGCCCACCTCTCCTCTGTGTCCTCCCGTCTGTCCATCTCCCACATCTCGCATCCGCAGTCGTATCCGAGCCAGTACCACGCCCTCAGCTCACCGTCGCCCGACTCGGTGCACTCCGTCTCCCCACACTCGCACGCCTCGGGCCCACCGACACCCAACTACTCGGCCTATCAGGATGATAGACACGAAACCGCATACCACACCCTCGAGTCTGTCTCCGATCACTCGGCCCTTGCCAACGGTTACGTGTCGTCGCAGAGCCACATGCTGCACGGAAGCTACAATCACCCCATGATCCCACAGCAGAGTCTCCCAAGATACGACTCCCCCCCTCCCATCTTGGCGCCCATCCAGGACGAGCGTGTGATCCGGGGCGACATCCGTGTCTCGCACGTACAGCATTCGCCCGTCTCGAGCATCCCGCCCACCCCGCTCTCGGGCTCGTACATGCACTCTTCCATACACACCTACCCTTACCATCCATCGCACATGTCCCTCAACCAGGCCGCGTGGAAACACGACGTGCTCCTACGAGGGCGATCCTAGGTCGACCTGTTTGCTCCGCCGTGTTCCGTGCAGTGCACCGTCCGCGTCTTGTTTTTCGCTCGTTCTTATTCCCTCTTGTCTCCGTCTCGTGGATCGGTTTCCGTTGTATCACTCCAAGACGGGGCTCTCCGTGTTGAGGTCCCGACAGCACTATCCCCCAGAAGCATATACCGTATAGTTCTTACACCCTCTGCACGATACTGTACATTATTGTTTATACACCGCCCTCGTCTCGAGTATGTGACCCTTGGGCAGGTGCCTGATGTACAGTGTCACCAACAAATGCTGTGAAGTGGCGATCGCATCTTGGCGTGCTGTGGTGGAGCGCTGCGTGAAGTCGATCGCCCGGCTGGCAAAGGGCAGTGCAGTGCCACCGACGGTACCTCACGATTACTCCAAGTCAGCGTCCTATCTCGAGCCCAGGATGCCCAGCGACCTCGACAGGTGTGTTACACGCCTCTGCTGCACGCAGTCTCTCATCACTACACCCCATCATGTCTGTGTTCCGATCAATTCGTCGCCCACGCCAGGCAAATCGAACAACTGACACGCTGTGAGCCCATATCCGAGGAACAGGTCAAGAGACTCTGCTTCAAGGCCCGCGAGATCCTCATCGAGGAGGCCAACGTCCAACCCGTGGACTCGCCCGTCACGGTGAGTCCGCTCGAGTGCACACCGTAGACGCCCCGCGTGAACGGTCGACGGCTTCTTCTCGGGCAACACGCACGTTGGTGGTCACGATGGATCGGTCGCACACGGCGCCAGATCTGCGGTGACATCCACGGCCAGTTTTATGACCTGGTGGAGCTGTTCAAAGTGGGCGGCTTTTGTCCGGGCACGAATTACCTGTTCATGGGTGCGTCCTGTCTGTTATCCACGTCGCATGCCGTGATGGGTGTCTGTGCCGCCCCCTTGTCCCCGAGCTCACGCGTGATCACCGCAGGCGATTTCGTGGACCGGGGGTTCTACAGCGTCGAGACGTTCCTCCTCCTCCTCGCGCTCAAGGTCCGGTATCCGGAGCGCATCACGCTCATCCGCGGGAACCACGAGTCGCGGCAGATCACGCAGGTGTACGGCTTCTACGACGAGTGCCAGCGCAAGTACGGGAGCACCAACGTGTGGCGGTGGTGCTGCGAGGTCTTTGACTACCTCGCCCTCGGCGCGATCGTGGACGGCCGGGTGTTTTGCGTGCACGGCGGTCTGAGTCCAAACCTTCAGGCGATCGATCAAGTATGTGCACCGAGCCTATTCAGTCCCCCCCGGGTCACACGCACAGAGGGGATTAAGCTCAACACGCCCTTTGGCCGTCTCCACTTTTAGATCCGTGCTATTGATCGCAAGCAAGAGGTGCCGCACGACGGGCCCATGTGCGATCTCCTTTGGTCAGATCCGGACGGTGAGCCTTGTTTTTCTCGCCTGTCATTTGCTGACTGGCTACCCCCCCCCCCCGTTCCCCCCTTCCGATTGCGGCGCGGGAGATGGGCAGACATTACCGGATGGGGTTTATCTCCTCGGGGCGCGGGCTTCTTGTTCGGAGCTGACATTACCAAGACGTTTGCGCACAACAATGCGATTGACCTCATCGCGCGCGCCCATCAGCTCGCGATGGAAGGCTACAAGCTCATGTTTGACGGGACTATCGTCACCGTCTGGAGCGCGCCCAATTATTGTTATCGGTCCGTGCTCGCCCCCACGTTTGCGCGCGCGTCCGTTCATGTGCGTGCAGGTGTGGGAACGTGGCATCGATTCTCGAACTGGACGCGCATCTCGCTCAGGAATACAAAGTTTTTTCACATGCGCCCTCGGTAAGTCCCTCCCCCCCCCGATGTCGTGATGTCACGGCCAGGGAGGGGTGCCCATCCTAAAGGGCGGACATGCGGGGTTGACCGCCCATGGCCTCATTCGACCGTCTTTTTCTTTTTTTTTGCCACATGGACGCGTGGATTGACCCACTGCCCGCAGGACGTGCGGTCGATCCCCGCCAAACGCCCGCCCGCAGACTATTTTTTGTGAAAGGGGGGGGGGCGAACGAAGACGGGGGTGAAACGTGTTTCCTAGATCCCAATTCTGTATGCCCATAGCGTGTTACGCCGTGACGCCCGTGTGCACTGTGCGTGTGTTCGGCATGGCCGCTCGTTCGCGTGGACACCCTCTCTCTCTCTCTCTCTTCGTTCTCGTCTCCTTCACTCGTTCGCATGAGAGAAGGGCCAAGAAGGGGGGGGGGTTGACGGAAGCGTGCCTTTTTGAAGCACCGCAAGGACAAGGTTTGGGTCGTGCAGAAAACGGACACGATCTTTGCGCGCGCGCGCGCGCGGTCGCGTCGGAGTGCCAACCTTGTGTGTGTTTTTTTTTTTTTCTTTTTGTTTCTTCTTACTCGATCGGGAACGACTGCTTGCCGAGACCGGACCGTCTCCGAAGCTGAGCCGAAGGACCCACCCGGGAGCGAAGGCGACCAAACGGAAGCAGCAGGGGGGGGGGAGGATGGTTGACAGCGCTAGAGGGACCGACGGCGCGAGGCTGCGCTTGAAAACACGATTGCGCGCTGGGTGGGCCTGGTCTAGACCGTCGGCGTTCGCTACCGAGCGGGGGGGGGAAGCGTGGGCTCGGGTTCATTGTCCTTTTCTTTTTTTTTTTTTTTTTTGTTCTTTCGGCGGCGTATCATGTCCTACAACAGGTCGGGGAGGTGAAGCCAAGGTGCGGTTCCCGTTGGCTCGTACATGGTTCCACACGACGCCTTGGCGCAGCACGGGGTCCCATCGACACCCAGAGAACAAGGACGACCAAATCGGGTACGCGCGAGCGTTGGCGGCAGAACCCTCCCGCTGAAAGGCGTTGAAACCGCGAGCGCGCGTAGCGGGTAAATGAAAGAAAAAAAAAAAAAAAAAGGGGGGAGGGGGCCGTTTGGCGCACGCGAGCGTCACCGTCTGTCTTTTTTTTTTTTTTTTTTTTTTTTTTGGCGTGCATGCATGGCCGGGCGAGCTCTCGCCGCCGTCGGACGTTGAAGCGCAGGGGGATGGCTGAGACGACACGGACGAGCGCGTTCTCGTTCTCTTCCCTTCCCTTCGTTTTCGTTTTCGCGGGATGTGAGACGTGCGTCAGCAGAGCTGGATTCGTGGCCACGTGCAGCGCGCAGCCCTGAGAAACGTGGCTCGAGGTGGAGGCAAGGTGGGGTTGGCGTGGGGGGCGAGGACGAGACCCGGCGGGTCGACGTCGCGCCGTTCCTGATCAACCCCAAACCGTTCTTGCCCCGGCTACCGTCTGTTGGCAGCCCCGACACGCAGCGAGACGCCAGTCGTGCGCTCGCCTGGACGCGGCCGTCTCAGCTCGCCTTCCTGGACGCTCCGACGGTCGGAGATGCGGGGGAAGTGGCCTGCGTGGATGGACGTGATGCTGAACCGCTTCGCTTTCTATCCCTCTTCGTTCGCTGGCTGAACGGATCTTCACCGCACGTCGAAACGCCCGGTCATCGCGGTGGTTCGCCCGTGAAGGTGCGACGTCGTCTTGACCGGTTTTGTCGGACGCTCCCGCGCCTTCGCTGGTCTGAGGAGGGGTGTCCGGAGAGGTCGTGTCTCACTCGGTTCCGGCGTCAGCATGCACAGACGCTCGGTTTCAGCTCTTCCTTCTCTTCGTCCGCCATCGCGTCCGGCTGGCGAGTCCCCAAACGTTGTCTCGCTGCCCGAACCCGTGCAAAGTCGCTGTCGTACTCGCGTTTGGACGTTCTCATAAGCCTTTAGCCTGAATCGCACGCCGTTGGACCCGTCAAACTTTGTCCTCTTTCGTTCCCCCTCACAGCGTGCTCGCTCGGACAAGTCACGTTAGCATCATCATCTCTCCAATTGCTGACTTTCTTATGATATGATGGAGCTTGTTTTTTGCCGCCGGGAGGACCCTGAATTTTCCCTGTTTCTTCTTTCATTTATCCTGTCAACGTTTTGCAGTCGTGGCTGACTTGGTCTGCTCGTGATAGTAGAGTCATCGCCCACTCGCATTACGTTCCGTACGTATGCTGATTCACAGAAGCAGACGAGGCAATGAGCCACTGACTGTATTTTTCCCAGGTTTCCAAGCATCCCAGCCTCCCCCCCCCCTTTCACAGCGTCAGACAGTTGGCGTCTTTATGTCACATTCCGGGCTCCCGGTTTACGGAAGTGGGCGTGTCGCTCCACTCCACTTTCCTGTGAACGACCTGAAATCAAGTCGCTATTTAGTCTAGCTCTAATTGAAACAGATGCCGGCAACGCTCTCATTCGTGCTCCTCCTTTCAAATCCCCGCGTTCTCAGCACGCCCCTCCCCCCCCCCCGCCGCGTTCTCCCACTTTACCACCGCTCTAAACCATGGCGGCCATCATTCCTTTGATCAGAATCATCATCTTGAGTGAGTCACCGCCATCCGGGGCGAGAACCGGCACTCGGCCGGGCCTCTAGCGCTCATTACGCTTCTCTCGCTCGTCGTGTTGGGCCTCTGTGCCCGCATCGAGTATCTGGTCAGCGGAGACCCGGACGTCTTGTCGTCCTCTGCTCCACTCGGGCTTGGCGTTGCATCCCTCCCGCTGTTGTGAGTGACACGCTGGGGGGTTTGTTTGATGAGCGCAGTCTGGCATTGGGTGCCCTTTGCTGCCGCGTCTTTACGTCGTTCATCGTGTTCGAAATCGTCTGGTTCTGTGCGTGCCGGCTGGTGGTCAGCTGGAGGATCACGCTGACGACGTGACAGTCGTTGTGTGGGTGGCAACGGCCGTCGACACCCTCACCGACAGGGCATACCACTTTCCGTACGGTTGTGCCTACGGCGACTGTAAGCCAGCGGTCGCGTCGCCTCCGTCATGCTCATCCCATCTCCAGATCCGACAGCCAATCAGCATCTGTTATGAATTTCGCGGCCGTAGAAGCGCTCGCGTTCTCGGCCTTCTTTGCAGGCATGACGCCTCTTTCGCTGCCCGAATGGTTGCATGCTGAGCGTCCGGTTCGCAGCGTTCATATACTACGACCTCGTCTTCTTGTATGCCATCATCCATGCCGTCCGCGGCAGGCGCTTCTGGACCGCTTCTGTGAAGGACGCCGCTGCCAACGTCTTCTCCGGTGCCGGCAGCCATGCGTCAGTGGTCCAACCTCGGCCGTTCAACGCAGCAGCAGCACCGCTGCCTGTGGTGCACTACGACGTGTTTTCCGCCGATATCGCTCTCACTCAGCCCTACGACGTGTACGCGCCGCAAGTCCCTCGCACGCCTGGTGCACCGCCGTACCCCCCACCACGTCCTCGCCACCGTGCGGGGGGGGTACGAAGGACACACGCCCTCGCTGCGCTTCCCTTCCCATGCGCTCGCCGACGACTTGGTGTCCGCCGTGCCCAAGCAGCCGTCTGGCGGCGAGCGAGGTCCCCCCCCCTGCCCTCGCTGCCCGGCTACACGCCGTACCCTGCCCTCGGCGACGCCCTGGCCGAGCCGCTGCCGCTGCCCAGCGAGCACCCAGGACCATGGGGGTCCCCCCGTCGCCGCCACCGACCTCGACCTCGCCGCCTGTGTGAGACCGTCGGTCGTTCTGGACCATGACGTATGATCCCCGTGCGTGTGGTCATCGCGGGTGGTGGTGTACGTACACATTGGACGTGCCGCGCCGAACAGAAGGACCTCTCTCGTCTGTTCGTCTTGGGTGTTTATGTGTTCGGTTATTCGACGGTCTGGGCGGGGGGGGGGGGTTTGCATGGGTTCCAACGCGCGCTCGCTCCCTCGTGTGCGCGTACGTCCGGTGTGCAGATAGAGACGTGCCAATCGGCCGAGTTGGGAAAAGAAAAGAGGATGCGCTCAAAAGGCGTGTGTGTGCAGGCAAGTGGAACCTGTGCGCGAATTCCCACCGGTCGATGTAGACGAGCCGAGGGGGGGGGGTCTATGATACTATGACCATGGATGGCACCCGAGCGCTCGAAAGGGACAGGTCGCGTGCCCCCGCGCCTCCTTGTCATCGAACGAGAGAAAAAAAAGGCAGCTGCGAGGGACGCGGACACGCCCAGTCATCGTTCGCCTTTTTTTTTTTTTGCCTTCTTCCGAGTGGGGGGCGCACAATTACATACGCACACGCACGTCTGGCACGGACGAGCAGCGCGGCACGTCGCACGCGCCCACGCTATCACGATGGGACCCCCTGAGCTCGTCAGCATTTCAATCGCACAAAGAAAAAAAAAAAAAAAAAAACAAAGTTAGGTTTGATTTTTGGCGGTCCAGCCCCCCCCCCCCCCTTTCGCGCGCCATCGTTCCCCGTTCGGGGGGAGAGAAGGCGGCGCGCGCGCGCCCGGGCCGGCCTCGTTGCCTATAGCGCATAGCTGGATCCGTATGCGAGTGTACCCCCCCGCGGCACCAGGGTACGTTGGTCTCGAGAGGAAACGCTGCATGCGTGCGTTCCACGGGAGAATCGGACCGGAGGTCCCGGATGTGGGGCCGTGCTCTCGTCTCCAGTCGTCGTCGTCGTCGTCGTCGTCGTCTGTGGATCGCCGCGTACGGCCGATCGCCCATGACGACGAATCCCACCCCCCCCTACCGAGGAGGCAAGCACGACCGCGTCGGCCGACTGGGGTCTTCAAGATGCCCAAGGCAGTCGCACGTCGCGCCCACCATCGACTTGAATTGGACACCAGCGGCCGCGTCCTCGGAACAAGGAGGCGTTTTTGTTTTTTGAACGCCTTTTTTCTGCGATTGGACCGCCGCGTTGCACATTCAACACCGCGGACGCGACGAGGCCCGCTCTGGTTCAGCGTGTCATAGATCGTCGGTCTTGTGTTTGGGGGAGAGCACGTCGCACCACGATACCGTGCACTTGCAACGATCGGCGGGGGGGCGACAGCGACGTGCCTTGCTCGACGCTAGAGCCGAACACAACTCACGCATGGCGAAAGCACACGGAATGGATGCGATGCAGAGCGGCCCGCGCTCCCGAGCGTTCATCAAAGACGGGTCCCGTGCCCGCGTTTGGAATGGACGTGGTCATGACGTCCATCCGCCGGTTCGCTCCCAAACCCGTTCAGTCTACTGGCTCCGACGGCACGATCCATCGCCGGTCGGTCTGCCAGTCATTCATCTCCCGGCGCGCGGGAGCTACAAAGTTAGGTTTCAGAGCGAGGACGACGAGATGGCTCCAAAATGTCGGCCTCATGGTACACGCGTTGTCGCCTCTCCATTCAATCCGTCGTGGTGGCGCCGCAGTCACGGGCCCTCCTCGGAGAACCCACATCCCTCCCGGGCGTGCGCGTGCACCAAAGGAACGAAAAGAAGACTGACGAAAGATCCGTGTGGCCGATCCGCCCAAAGAGCACACTGTCACACATCACAGGTTCACAGCAAGGCGGAAACGAGTGCTATTGCGGAAAAAGGAGAGATGGGCGGGGCTACATGTGAGTGGACAACGTCGAGACGCCAAATGTAAAACCAGATCTAAGGCAAGGCCGCGGTGTGGAGCGTAAGATAGACAGGCGGTAGACGTCTGGTGGAGGTGCACGAGACGCAGTATTGATCATGTCTTGCCCTTGGCCGCGTTCTTGCTAATGAGCTTTGCCTTCTCGAGCGCTACTTGACCTGAGGACAAATATCAGGTCTCCACCGGTGGGAATCAGAGCAGAAGACGTACTTTGCTGGACAAGATTCTTCTTGTAGTCAACGATCGTGATGTCCTCCTTCGTGAGGTTGCTGACAGTCTTGTCCTTGACTTCCCAAAGATCTTCGGCAACTTGGGAAATGAGGCCTGGTCGCGAAGTGAACACGTTAGCTGGCACAACGCACAAACGGTAAACCACGCGATCCGCACGGAAATCATGGGAAACAATCACGACGCCACCCTCAAACTCCTTGATGGCAAGAGCCAGTGCATCAATCGAACCCATATCTAAATGGTTAGTAGGCTCGTCTGGCCAACGGGCGTTTGCGTCATTCCATATTTACCAAGATAACGATGCCACGTACCTAGCAGTAGGATGTGTGGATGCTCCATCGATAGCTGTGCGAACACGACGCTAGTTTGATGGATCAGTCCCAATTCAATCCCTTTCCGATATCGGCCTTCTCACCGATTTCGCAGACCATCTGAAAGCTGTCTGATAGGAGAAACCTGATGGGCACCGGATAGGCCAAATCTGCCGAGCTGCTGCCGCCATGCCTGTACTGGTGTGAGACGAATGCGTAATTAGGAGGCTGGACACATTCACCTGCCCATCCTTATCAGGGTACTTCTCGGCAAAAAAGCTTTGAAAGTACTCGATTGGCGATTTGTCGTACGGAAGTTGGTCGGCGGAGTGTTGCGAATATTTCGCTAGCTTCAATGCGGCGTGCTTGGAGACCGTTCCCTCACACGGTTGGAGGACGCCGGTAATAAGGTTCAGGAGGGTAGACTTTCCCGCACCGTTTGCACCAAGGATGGCGATGCGAGAGTCCATGCTGTAGATCATGGTGTGAACCAAGAAAATCGTCACGCAGGTTGCACCTCGTCACTTACTCAATACCGAATGACAGATGTTCATACAGATAGTTTTCACGTTTCCCCGAGTACGAAAAAGCAACGTCATTGAAGGCGATGATCGGAGGGGGGAGCTTGCGGATATCCTCAAAGTGGAAGCGTAGGGGCCGTGGCGTTTCGACTTTCTCTATTAGACCTGCGGCTTCCATTTTGTCGATAATCTTTTGCTTTGATTTGGCCTGCTTCACAAGGTTGGCATATGTACCTGCTGACGCGATGAATCTGATTAGAGCCGATCAGCACAGTTATCTCCGTCAGGAAAGTGTGCTGCCTCACTTTTTAATGTGAGCGATCTCGTCTTGTTGTTTGTGGTAAGCCTTCATCTGGTTCACCTCGTTCTCCCCTTTCGTGCGAACGTAGATCGAATAATTACCGGTGTAGTACACAAGCTTTTTCTTCAGCGTCAGGTCCATGATGTTTGTACACACGGAGTCCATGAAGTCTTGCGAGTGGGACGTGATAACAAGGATATGGTTGTATGTGGACAGGTATGCCTCCAACCAAACAACGGCACCCAGATCGAGGTGGTTCGTCGGTTCGTCAAGCAACAGTAGGTGTGGTTTCACGAACAGGGCCCGAGCAAGGGCCACCCTCATTCGCCAACCACCACTCATATCCTTGGTCGCTTTCTGCATCATCTCTTGACCGAAACCGAGACCGTGGAGAATGCTCCCCGCCTTGGCTTCGAACGTACTCGGATCCAATTCCTCAAGCTCCTCGTACGCGGCATCGAGGGCCCCTTCGTCCACTTCGTCAGCCACCGACAGGTCCTCGATTCGCTTCTCGAGTTTGGCGACCTTTTCTTTTGCAGAAGCGATGATGAAATCGACCGCGTTCACGTCAGATGGTTCCACTTCCCCTCTTACAAGGTAAATATCAACATGGGGCGGGATCTCAATGTCGCGCTCTGCCATGGATTGCAGGAAAGTGGACTGTCGGTGTCGTGAGCGATCGACACGCGACAACGATGGCTGATCAGACCTTTCCAGATCCATTTTCACCCAAGAGACCGTACCGCTGGCCATAGTTGAGAGATATCTGGGCACCCTCGATGAGCAACCGGCCATGGAACGAGAGCGTGTACGAGTCGATTTTGATATCTCGACCTTTTGGATCAGAGACGAGCACGCCCGAGGCGCTCCTGCGCGACGCTCAGTCAAACGATTCGTTCCCATACTGGACATGACGCGCACCTCTCTGTCGCGATTTGAAGCTTTGCCATGGAACTCAGATCATCGGTGCTGTTCGCGGCAGAGACGCTGGTGAGTGGAGTATTGGCAGCACTGCCAACGACCGATCCGGACGGCGTTGAAGCGGATGTCCCGGTTTCGCTCTGCCTTGCTGCCTGTTTCGCGGCTTTCTCTGCAAGACGTTTCTGTTTCGATGCTGAGGGTGGCATGTTTGGAAAGCGGGCAAAGTCAAGATGAGCGATCGATGTCAAAATGCTCCCCTTACCTTATCAAGCAGCTGTGGTTACATAATCAATCTGTCCTCGAGCATTATACATTGAACCTCAAAGCATGGTGTATCAGACCTGGCCTTTATACTCAAAGAGGGTGCTCCAGGCCAGTGGCTCAACGGGTGCAATCACACGGCTGCTTCCCAGCATGCTACACATTGCTCAAGCTGATCTTAACCGTTAGGCGCCCTGACGCCGAGTCCAATGTTCGACATGCAAGGAACAATCCGTCTGCCGTCCTGGCTGCTTTCACGCGTTAGGATTTTTTATAAAACTCAGAAGCACTCACTACGCGGTAGAATAGACCTTTTGCCACCGTTCGTCTTTCGGTCAACATTGATTGTTAGTTTCACCTATCGTACCGGCGAGCCGTACGGATAGCCCGGGTGCTAGTTTGCGATTCGCTTGGCTAGTTATAACGCCAGAGGTTATTTCGTAGCAAGAGAATTCGATCGAGGAATATGTGGGGCCTACCGAGACCAAGTCTATCCCTCCAAGGTGGAGCGCCGTGAGTGTCCAAGGCATATCTTGGGACTCGCTGGTATCAGTATGTTCATGTCCACCTTCCAGCGCAAGTAGAATAGAAAAAAGAACCTGCTCGGCCAGTTACAACTCCTTTTGAAGGGAAACACAACTGCAAGAGTCTTGGCTGCACACCACCTTTGCCCGACCATACAAAAGCATGGAAATCAACTCGTCAACTTGGGGACACATTTCAGAGTCAGACAACGTCCCTGAAGAACTGACCTCAGAAACGGGAGAATGTCACCGGTATAGGATGAAAGTATGCATGTCAGTGCATCGGCGGCAAGACAGGCGGGATTTGCAGATCGTCACAAAGCGAGACTAGAACTGTAGCTTCAGGACCCGCTTTTCCTTCTTGTTCCTAGTGTCGTGGACCAAAGTCTGTGGTAGATATTGTGGCGCACCATGGGGTGGCTGTGCAGAATCAGCGCGTCTAAATTTAGTGGCACTGGCCTTCTGTTCGCCTCTCCACACGCCATGTCCTTCCTCACCAGATGGTTTAAAAAGGTCAGCTCGTCGTTGTCTACATCGAGTCCAACTCAACCTCGGCGGGTTCTGCAGGGAAACTCGGAAGATTACGAATCCATCCTCGCTGGGCTCGCGGCGGACGTGCAACAGCGTCAGACGCGTCTCGCCGAGATCCGCCTGCGCGAACGACGCACGACGTTACAGTTCACGCTCGGAACGTTTTTCATCTGGTTTTCCTATGTCATCCTGTGGTACGCGCGGTCGCTGCCCACGACGTGGCACGACTCCACGTCCGGCACGGCGGGGATGGTCGTCGGGCCGATTCTGTATGTGGCACGATGTTCGTGCACGCATGCTCGGCGCTGGGGCTCACGTCTGGATGTCACAGGATCTTGTTTGCACGGCGGATGATGCAAATATGGTATTCATGGAAGGGCAATCGCGAAGGTGCGTTCGTTTGTCGTCAGTTCACTTTTGTTTTCCTACCACGCCACCCATGCCTCGTGTTTCAGAGAAAACACTCATGGCGGTACTCAAGAAGCAGCGCAGCACGGTGGAAGAGATCAAGAAGAAGACCAACTATTACAACACGCGGAATCTCATTGAAAAGTACGACGAACCGACACCGCTCGGCTCAGGGGTCACACCATTGCGAAAACGACACGTTTCTCCTCCCTCCGCTCCCCGCTCCCCAGTTGCACCACAGCCTCCTCGACCTCTTCAGCAGCAATATCTTGAAACGCCAAAAGGTCGAGTTCAAGCGCCAGTTTTGCAATTATCGCGTGTGTGATGTTGTTCCTCGGTCGTTTACTGTGTTGATGCTTCGATCCATTTAGCGACCCCCCAACCTATCCAGGCGGCCCGCAAACACTGGTATGACAAGCTCGCAGATGCAATCCTCGGTGATGATGACGAGCAATCTGCGACCGTCGCTACCTCACGCTATGCGCTTATCTGTCAGAAATGCTTTGCACACAACGGTCTCGTCAAGGAAAACGTGTGGGAGGATACGCGTCCGTCTTTTTTATCTTTGGCGTGATGGCGGCGCACACTAGCGGCTGACTGCGATCTGGAACAGAATATGATTGTCCCAAATGTGGTTTCTTTAACCCTTCCGCGCGATCGAAGAAGCGAGCTGCGCAGCGCACGCCTTCGCCACCTTCAGCACAGCCTCCTTCGCCCGACCATCCGCCACCGCAGCTGCCACCCACAGCATCCACCGTTGATGGAGATGATGAACCAACGTCGATGGACGTTGAGTGACGTTACTTTGTTACGCAGGTTCTCCAGAACGTAGGGTAGTGATACGATGCGGCGATGTCCATTCCACTCTTTTTGTTTTTTTACTTTTTTTACTTCTCCCGCGATTTGAGCTGTGCTGAACTGATATTAGTGTCATGCGTACCATCCTTCCCTTCCCGGGAAAACGATCTCAAAATGAAGACGAGTCAGATTCTGGCGAGAATGCGTGTGCGTCGTGTTTTTTGAAGCGCGGTTCATTCTGTTCGTTGGCGACACATTGGTAAGCATTTGGGATGTCCATCGAGAATTCATGAACATCCCTTCAACACGTCACTCTGCGGGGCGGAGGGGAGGGAAGGTCATGTCTCTGTGCGGCGTGGAGACTGGTCCGCCAGTGCTCCTGTGACGCTGTCGTGGAGTCGTGTTCCCAGGCCTGGGCGCACGACAGCATGCTCACGTCCCCAAAAGAGATGAAAAGAGAACAAAAAATCTTTGAGTTGACCAATAAACGTGAATGTGTGGGTGCGCAGATTGAGAACCGGGAGAGGCCGAAGTGGGCGTCGCGAGGAACCCCTGGTTGCCGATCTCGCCTTGAACTCGCCCACCGAGTGACTCGGAGGGGAGGGATTTACACGCCAACGACGCCTGGTGCTCCAGCTACTCGGCTCCCTCTTTCCTCAGCTCCTCCCTCCCCTTTCCACAAGAGAGCGAACAAGATCAAGGATGTTGGCACATCGTGCCGCGCGCTCTGTTCTGCTTGTCCCCCGTCTTTCGGCGCGCTCACAGCGTCTAAACTGAGCGGACACGCCGAATAAGCGGTTGCTTTTTTCTATTCGATGAAAAAACAGCCTCGGGGACCTGAACACTGTCTGACCGCTCCAGAAAGTACGGTTGGGATCCAGACTGTCAGTAAACCATGCGTTCATACGGAGAAAGGGTCTTGGTTATATACGAGTGCCACTCCCCGAGAGCAACCCTCCTCTCGTCCTCCCTCTGCGGCGTGCGTGAAATCCAAGAGGCGTAGAGTACCCTATACACCAGCTTCAACGACCGTCAGAGCAACCGACGACGACGCCTTGCGCGGAAAGCAGTGACGACTGAGCTCACTTGGTGCGACATCGGCACATCAAACAGGTCCGGTTGTCTTGTCTCCCTTGGCTTGGTACTGCGGTGGCACGACTGTCAGCGACGCCATGTATGCGCGATCTCGGCATCGCAACGCGAGCCACTTTAGGTCAAACCTCTTCGCCCTAGTCGTCACGGTCTCGTTCACTTTCAAGGAAGAAGAAACGCACGCCCAGCAAGAGAAAAATATTACACACAAAGTTGGGCATGGGATTGTAACAAGGCATTGTTCGTCGGTTCGTGAGGACAGGCGCGCTTGGATCCACAATAGTTGGCAAAGACAACTTACCGATGACTCTGCCATGGCTTGGCATGCAATAAAAACAAGTTAGGGGAGAGGAGATGTGAACCTCACCAGCCATCGTCTCTGAGCACCCAATCGAGTCCCAGCGAAAGAGGCCAATGCGCTGGGGAGGTTATCTTGGCCACAAAAGGTCGACGCACGAAATGAGAGCAAAGCTAAGTGAGGGTAGGGAGTGGCGGGAACTGATTCGATATCGAGAGGGTCACACGGCCGCTCGTTGAGCCCGGCACTGACGAAAACACGGGGGATCATGCAAGGTAACAGGAGAATCAGGAAAGGAATGGGATGAACACCCAAAATATAAGAAAAGTAGTAGTGAGGATGGTCGGAGCAGAAAACCGATGGCACAGGAACGAATCAGGAAGAGAAATGCGGCTGGCTATTTCCTGGGTAGCACTCGGGTCCGCAGAAAAGGACGACACCGCGTAGTAGTATATAGCATTGGATTTTTCCAGGATGGGATGTAAGAGTCGTTCGTAGGTTGTCGGCAAGATCACGTGGTCGCGCGGGTCTGTCCAATGTCTGCGACCGCCAGCGACCAGCAAGAACCCCAAGTGGTCCAGCCTGTCCAGGTCCTCTACTGCAAAAGTATGACACTCTCATCCCATGCACTGTTCGATTGAACGTATCTTTATCGGTACAGTTTGCACGTTCCCTCCAGAGTATTGTGAATTCGGGTCGAGCCTGACCAAGTGCAAAGAATGGTTGCATACGGCTCACCCACAGCTATATGAGAAGTACTATTCGGAGGGTGGGTCGTCTGTCATTTACCGCAAAGTCAGACCCTTGACGATCAATGCCGATCAGTGGCGCTTCAGTCGAAACTCGGCACGCTCAGCCTGGAAGATCAGGCCAAGCTCGAGGAGGACACGGCCAAGAAGGAGGCAAAGGCGGTTGCCAAGGCCGACGCAGCTCTCAAGAAAAAGATGGTTCGCGCTCGTGCTCGTCGTTTTCTTGCCCTCGCATCGAGCTGCCCCCCAGGCGTCGCAAGTCACGATCAAGCGTATCGAGCGAAACAAACGCAAGTTTGTCACAGCTGTCCATGGCCTTGAAGCGTTTGGTTGGTTTCTCAATGTACGTGCTCATGCGAGCTGCTGATAAACATGCCGTGTGTGATAGACGTTGAGTTGAAGAAAGCTGCCAAGTTTTTGGCTCAGAAATTTGCGACGGGCGCGTCTGTTACGAAAAACGCCCAGGGACAAGATGAAATTGTCGTACAAGGGGACGTCTCTGACGAGATTCTGGAATTGATCGAGGGTAAGACGAACATCTTCAAGGGAATCCCTCCGGCGAACGTGGAATTAGTGGAAGATAAGAAGAAGAAGGGCGCGGAGTAACTGTAGCACTACGAATTTTAATCGTCGCACGGCATCAGTACTGCAGCCCACGAGCAGGCGTGTGAGTACACTCGATAATACGATGCATGATTAATGTCATTCCAACTCGCGGCCCCGATGTAATACCCACCAATTCGTATACACAAGGTGCCAATTCGGCTTCTAGTATTCAGGTGGCAGTATTCTTGTCGCTAGCTAGTCTTCAGCGCGTGGGACAGCGCTAGGACATAAATCTAGCGGATAACTGGGACGGTAGGTCTGGAATACAGGACTTCTTTCGAGCCGGGGACCGCTGATGACTACAGGTTAACGCACACTAAATTGTACAAGACGCACATGCCGAACGGGGGGGGGTAAAACTACACATGACTGGTCAAAGGGGAACAGGGGGTAGACGCCAACTACATCGTACAGCACAACACTAGAGGTTTTGTTACTTGCTCTTTTTTTTTTCTCGTTAGGCGAAACAACGAACATAGGGAGAACAGAAACAGATGACGAAAGCCACGGACCGACGAAACATGAGACACATTGTTGCAAAACAGGAGTACATGCTGAGTTTGGCGCTGGCATCGCTCGTCCCTCGCGCGATGATCAGGCAGGGGTGTAGACAAGGACGGCACGCGGAACTGATAGATCCAAGCGTGGGCCATTGGAGGCGCGCGGCTGGGGGTGTGTACGACGCCAGAGCTCGTAGTTCTCAATGCCAAACTGAACGTGTCGGCTGTAGTCGGTTGAAATACAACCCGGATCAAAGGGGTCGCCGCCCCGCACGTTACGGAACCTGCGAAATGCGAGTGAGACACTGGGAGGCGAGGACAAGCGAGACCTGGTTCACCAGTTTTGCTGCGCGGACTCGTTCTCCTGAATCCATACACCCGGTCTTCCAGCTTCAGGCGGAACTTTCTCGGGCTCAGGTCGCTGAAACCAACTACTACTCTGCACGCCTTCAGGGACAAGCTGAGCTAGAGCATGGCAAGAGGTGCAGGTGCTCATGAAGCTGTCGACTGGCCTGTGATATCATTAAACCCATTCAATGATCTTGGGATTCGTTGATAGCCAATAAAAAGAACTGACCCGTTCAGGCGACCATGCCAACCCAACCACGGCCGGTCTCCTTTGTGACTGTCAATGATGTCTAGGGCGCGAGTGTTGATCCAACACTCGGAGGACACCCTCCCCTCATCATGCGCTTTTTGATCCAGAGACCTGTCATTACCCCACTGGACTCCAATCAGAATGAGGTTATTCCACGGGTTCGGCTGGG
Organism: Boletellus ananas; assembly: GCA_038089895.1. Taxonomy (NCBI): domain Eukaryota; kingdom Fungi; phylum Basidiomycota; class Agaricomycetes; order Boletales; family Boletaceae; genus Boletellus; species Boletellus ananas. Next base: position 17,834 of record JBBPLS010000207.1, on the reverse strand, counting down.
GGCTGAGCCTCAGCATCGTATTCGAGCGTGTGAACATGATGCCACCTACGTCGGGGTTCTTCTTGGTACTATCATATATATAGGTAGCGAACACCCAGCCAGTTGGCGATCGAGGGTCTTTTGTCCGAACATCACCCTGAACAAGACGAAGACGAACAGGTTCTTCCAGGCGCTTAGAGGGGTCCGGGTCCGTGTTTGGGTCAGAAGGAGGCACAGCGATGCAGGCTTCAACCTCTGGTGCATCCTTGAGATAGGTGATCGCTCCCTCGTTGTCATCGACAAAAATATTTTCGCAGAGAACGGATCCAGGAGGGAAAAGGATACCTTGGTTCCACAGGGGATCGTTTGGATCGGCCCATATTCTACCCAAGACCGTGGCAGCTACCATGCATCAGAACAAGGAAGAGAAAGGTTGATCGATCACACTAACCCTCCCTGTTGTAGTAGCTGTTCAGCCAGGCCTGTAAGTATCGATCCTGGTTTTTCCAGAGGTACCTTGGCGGAATCGAGCCGCCATAACGCAGGCCATTAACTGGTTCACGACCTTGGTCTCCGTAGTGGAGCCATGCTGGGTGATACCAGTCACGAACCTAGATCAAGGGTTATCACTGGACTAAAAACGAGGAGAAGTCTTTCCGGAAACGTACTTTGTTTTGCCAAACGTCGAAGTTGTGCTCAATATTACCCTCGTGGAAATATTTCAGGACAGCGTTGGCGTAATCCGCCGGATGCGTCCTGAAATCAATATCGAGCCAGGGCTTTTGTTCTGGCGGGGCGGGATCATTAACCAGAGGATAGTTGTTACGAATCCTCCAGCGAGGGCCCGGGTACGGGAACCTAGACGAGGTCCTAAACTGTTCTTCAGCGGGGGTTTCGTTGGGGTCGCTCATCCTGAGTGACTAGACTGGGAGAGGACTGGGGAAACTGGGAGCACGACCCACAACCTGGTTGATGACAGTCAATTTATCTCCCCAGGATCCGCGACCCGCTCCGAGACCGAAGTTCAGAATGGGTTCCCGCCTTATGGAAAATTCACGTTCTAATCATGGCGCAGACAAAGAATAGAATATAGGGGTCCTCACACACTTTTTACGTATCCGGCCGTTGGGGACAGAAGGTCATTTCCCATGGCACCTGAAATGATGGAGATGCCGAGTCGGCGACGGTAGAGAGTCGTATCCAGTTTCCAGTGCAGAAATCGTGTTTCGCGTACGGTTGATTGTCATTCCGCACTGATGTACGTACTAGATTGCGCGGTGGACGTCTTGGCTAGTAGCCACAAGGGACAAAGCTGATGAGAAATTCTGAGGATCCAGAACGTCAGCTTGATCGTCATCTGACAGATGGTTTCGTCACTGCAATTATTCCACTCATGTCAGGGCTAGAACGGGAGGAGAGCAAGCGCGATACGTACATGCTACCGGATCTAACTCAGGTTGCTCGGTGAAGACTGTCACTGTAGATGATCGTGTTGCAAAGTAAAGACTTCCCACTAATGAATTGAACTTCGCTGTAAACGAGTCGCCCCACACGCCTGTAGCCGAGCGGGTTGGACGTCTGGACAATGGCTTGCACCGTAGTGCCAGAGAGTAGGAATCCCCACGCCCACCAAGTTTGGACATCCCATCGGTCACGTGTGGGGTACATCTTTACGTCCGACCAGAATGCATTTATATTTGTCGACATCTCGACCGCACTGTGGCCTCCAACCGGAAACCAATTGCATCTTTGCGATTTGTCGTTCCGCGCACACGAGGTCGTAACCCGTTGGATAAACCTACTTTGAGGGCAGTTACAAAAGGGATCATTCCAAATATTCCAGACGCAACTGGAACTGCTTAGGAGGCTTGGATCGTGGCGGACGGCGAGGCCACTATTTCTTGTCTGGGAATGGTTGCGGCGACAGGTCGTCGAATATTGGTGATCTCTCTGGGCGAAATGATAGTAATCATGTGGTACGTTCCACTTCGCCTCGTGATTGCTCTGGATCATGCTCCACTGATCCATCAGAATACATTTGTACGTACCGATTCTTCGCCCGCGCATCTAGGTCGGATCTAGCCCTCCTTGAGAGTAATCGCACACACGGCTGCGTAACCCGTATATTGCACCAGGACCCTCGGGCTGTCTGTTCCAGTCCCTCCCCATGGCTGCCATCGATATCTCTCCACCCCATCAATGTCCCGTACATTTACCCAGTCTCAGTCAGGCTTCAGTGTCTCGGCCTCGGTTCCCAGTCTCGAATTCACCAATCGATCCGCGTAATAATATGCCGATCGAGAGCCAAGATCCCGCCCCTCGTCAATCCAGTAATCTCCCGACGATGAGGGTGATATCCTCCATTCCACGTGCTCCTGACTCGACGTATGGCCATCAAACCAATAGTGGGAATCGCCATTGGATCCCCCGATCCGTTCGCTGACCTGTATCGTTAGCGCATGACAACTGGGAATACCCGTCACCGCAGCAATTCTACAACGCATTGCTCCGGAAGGGCTGGAATATGCCCGAGGGACAGATCGAATGTATGGTCCATGTCCACAACAAGCTGAACGAGGATGCTTGGAAAGAGGTTCTCCGATGGGAATCACGTTTCCACGGAGGGTATGCACTCAACTATCACGAGACCGTCAGGACTGACTCATACTGTCAGGGATACCGAGGCGGCCAAGTTGGAGCTTGCATCGTTCTCTGGCATTCATGGCCACCTGTCGAACAAGGCTCATTTTTACAAACTCGGGAAGCGGCTCTTCCCGTCTTATTTCATGTGTGTCTTTGTTTATCGAGATTTTCGATTCCTGAACAAGCTGGTTGATCAGGCTGCCAGACCTGTTTGATCGACATGATTGGATCATTCGCTGTCCAGGAACCGGGAGGATGGGGCGATATGTAATCGACTATTACGGAATCAAGGATCCGCTGAGACAGACACAGTTTGTCATCGATGTGTGGCCTGTGCTGGACAGCTCTGATAATGTCAGGATGAGGGTCATGGAATTGGTGGACAAGATGTTTACCATCTTCTGTTCAACTGCCACAAGAGTGTCCCATAGGGTTTGGGGATCAGTGATGAAATGTGGGGTCTGTCTGATCATGGTCTGGTGTTATGTGGACGCACAGAACCTAACTGTCGAGTGCACACTCAACAAGTGGTGCGAGACTGTTGAAGAGAGGGAGATCTCACTATCCTTGCAAGGACTCGTGGACAGGTAGAAACTACGCGTGTATTGCGTAGAACTAACTGGAGAAACTACAAGTACAAGGCGCGTATAAATACCTAGGCATAGCTGTACACGCTCTAGGGTAGACGTGAGATACCTAGTGTGAATGGGGAAGGGACACGCAACCGCAGACGAATGCGATTGGAGGAGTAAGTGTCCGTGAGATAGGGGAGGTGTAATTATGGCCAAATATGGAAGGTGTAAGTCACGTCATGCCCAAAGAAGAATGTGGGAAAATACAGTGGCACAACTGCAATCAGCGGTAACATGGAAACTGAAGGAAACCTATCTGGCTACGGAGTGGAATAGAAAGCCGGATATAGGCGAGTCATCGAGCCAGAGGCTGTCCAACTCTGTGATCAAAGAATAAGTTGAAGTAAGAGGGAAATCAATCAGAGAAAGAATAGGAGATTCGATGCGCTCATCTATGATTGTAACAATACCCCTGTCGTAGATTGGAGGCACTGACTCAGAAGATATCCCCACTGGTGTGCAAGCCCTCACCGGCGTCATTGCTGTCATGAAAATCATCTCCTGATGTGCGTGGGCAGAAAGGTGCAGAGTGTCCTGCCTTTCCGCAATTGGGGCAAAGGCATTGAGGGCAAGCGTATTGGGGATGCCCAGGAGCGGAAACGTGGCAGTAAGGGCATTTGTAAGATTGACATGCAGGTCGATGGTGACTTGAGGACCCACATACGAAGCATACCGATCTCCGCCTTCTAGATGTTGGAGAACTAATGGGGGAAGGGCTATCGGAGGAATCCTGCCACTCAACGCCATCATCTGGTCTACCCAATACCGCTGTGGACTGTTTGACCGGGTCCGAATTGCCTCCAGTGCTAGGTAAAACCATGTGCACTAGGCCTATGTCCTCTAGAGAGAGTTCTAATAGATTTGGGTCGGGGAGGAGGGACTGGTATTGGTTGTCTAGGTCTTGGCGGGGTCGTGGGGTTAGGTATTGGGGTGTCTGGACGGATTGGGATGAAATTATGCTCGGGGGTAGGTACCCTCTGGCTGGTTGGCTGTGGCGAATATCCTGTGGAAAGTTCTGGTTCGTGATCAGTGTTGCCCACAGGAGTCCATTCTGGGGAGAGCGAGGGGACGTCTGGGAAGTAATAGAATTGTCATTCGTCGAGAGAGAGGAGTGAGAGATAGAGTCGCAGATGAGGGAGAATGAGTTCTCTCGGAAGTTGGCAAATCGCCCTAGGGAATCCCAATAGTAGGGCGAAGTCCCCGATAGTCTCTCTGGCCGAGGCGAGTGAGGAAAGGGTGACCTCGAGGGTGATCCTGTGACTGTTGTCCGTGGTCCAGGTGGCATTGGGAAGTAGATCGATAACTGCTTGTTGGGTGATGAAGTAGAAACCAGCAAGACGAACGACGATGGGGAGATAGGGCAAACCATAGAAAATCTCAGTATCTTCTAAGGCGAAGGCGCAAGCAGGATCTCTAAGCAGGTCGAGCACAAAATTGACCAGAGTAGCACGAGGGAGGCGATTAAGACGCAGCGGTGGAACATCTCCAGGATTCAGAGGGCAAGAGGGTTGGTGCATAGGGATGACAACGTCGCGAAGATGTCGTCCAATGGGTTGGTATACGGGGAGATCGGCCAAAACAGAATCAATGAATTGCCAAAAAGGATGAATATTTAAATGTTTAAGAGGGGAGTTACCATGGGTCTCCTCGTGCAGCGCCCCACCCAGAACTGTTGTAGTCAAGATCGGGGAACTCTACTGAGAGACACCAAGCTCATGCTCGGTTGATCTCTAGTAAAGGTTGGATGGGTTGATCCTGACCGGGAGTATCCTCGTCAGGAGGAGTCTGGCGTTGGTGATAGATGACTTGGGCCGGGGTAAGAGCATAGCGGACTCCAGTCCGAAGCGCGAGGAGGCGGCAGTGAGCGTCCCAAAGACAGAGAAGAATCAGTAAAAAGGGGCAAAAGAAACAAACAAAGAAAATAAGGAGAAAGGCGAACAGAGAAGGAGAAATTGAGAACATGGTACTTTAAGTATTGGTGGGGGTTGTGCTACGTTCTCTGTCTTCTTCGTCCTGCTGAGGGGAACTCTTTGGGTCGCACAGCCTTATAAGCTCGAAGGAGTTCGTGGGAACCTGTCAGATTGCGTTCGGGTTCCCAGGTATTCTCAGCAGATGAGTAACCCTTCCATTGGATCAAGTACTGCCTTCTTGCTGTGGTACCTCAATGAGCAAGAATCTGATCTACCTTGTATTGTTCTTCTCCGTCTAGATGCTCGGGCAGGGGGTTTGGGTAATTGGGTCCGTGTTCCAGTGTTTCCTTATATGGTTGCAATAAATTAGCATGGAACACCGGATGTATCCGCCAAGTGGGGGGGAGCTTAAGCTTGTAAGCGACCAGGGAGATTACTTGGACGATCTCGAAAGGACCTTCTCGTCGAGGGGCTAGTTTTCTTGAGGCATAATGAAGCTTCAGGTTGCGGTTGTCTAACCACACCTTGTCCGACTTTCCATGGTTTGTAAGAAGATCGGACCTTTTCTGTCATGGCCTGTTGCGCCACCTGATGCGCTTGCTGCACTTCATCTTGGGCTTTGTTGAGAATAGTCAGCCGTTCCTCTAGGGCAGGGAGGAATGTTTGTCCGATGGCAGGATATGCCCGTGGTTCGTAACCCATCATTAGTGAGAAAGGGGTCTGCTTGGTCATGGAATGGACTGTGGAGTTGTGTACGAATTCTGCCATGGGGAGAAGGTCGGCCCAGGTGTGAGGGTCGCCTTGGCAAAAGATCTGTAGGTAGGTCTCCAGTTCCTGGTTGACCCGTTTGGTTTCACCGTCGGTTTGTGGGTGATAAGCGGTGGATAAGGCAAGGTTGTATTGGAGCAGACGAGATAGTTCTCGGGCGAAGGCTGAGGCGAACTGTGGTCCTCGATCAGATATACAGTGATCATGCAGGCCAAATCGGGGGAAAATGTGTTTGAAAAATAGGGAGGCTACGCCGGCTGCATCAATCGTTGAGTGACAAGGGTGGAAAATTACCCTCTTTGTAAGCCCATGGTCTACCACAACCAGTACAGAGTCCAAACCTGAGGATAGGGGCAGCGCAGAGATCAAATCCATGGAGATTTGCTGAAACGGACGGGTGGCAATAGAGGGGATTGGGGACAGGGGCGGTGTGGTTGGGTGGGTGATCACTTTATTGGCCTGGCAGACGGAGCAGCCGGCCACAAATTTTCGAATAAAGGTGGACATCCCCGGCCACCAATAGTCCCGCTGAGCGAGGTGGAGCATGCGAAAGAAACTGCCATGTCCTCCCGCGGCAGACTCGTGCAAAGATCATATAAGAGAAGTGCGGGTGGACTCCAGGACGTAGAGGCGATTGCGGAAGTATAGCAATCCATCGGTATATCACCAATCTGTTCGAGAGGCACATGGTAACAGAGATCGATCCTGTTCCAGTACGGCCAAGGCATCGATGACCAGGGGGTCGGTCGGAGTAGAAGACGTGATTTGCTCCACTAAGGTAGTATCCAAGGCCTGAACGAAATGCGCAGTGGATAGGAGGGTAACATCCTGGTTGTCCTCCGTAACATCCACGTCAGGAAGGCGGGAGAGTGCGTCTGCGGGGCCCATGGCGGTGCCCAGGGTATGTTGAAATGACAGGTCAAAATCCTGTAGGAACAACATCCATCTGGCCTAGCGACAGGAGAGTTTATGTGGTTGTCTGAAGTACGCCAAGTTCTTGTGATCGGTGATGATGGTGACGTGGTGTGGGGTTCCAGTCAGGTATTGACACCACTCCTCCAAAGCCCTGATAACAGCAAGGAGTTCCCTGTCATAGATGTCGTAGTTACGCTCCTTAGGGGTGAAGGTTTTGGAAAAATAAGAGCAAGGGTGGAGATCTCCATTGGTATCCTTCTGCATGAGGATAGCTCCAGATGCGACGAGGGAAGCATCGGTCATGACCCAGAAAGGTTCCACGGGATTGGGCATGCGCAAGACAGGTTGCTTGAGAAATGCGTCACGAAGGGCTCTAAACGCATCTTGGCATTGATTCGACCAAGTCCAAAGAACCCCTTTCTTTGTTAAGTCGTGCAAAGGCTGGCAAATGGCGGAGAAGTCGGGAATGAACTTCCTGTAGAAGTTACAGAACCCGATGAATGATCGGACCGCTTTGACGGATTTAGAGGGTTCCCAGTCCTTGATGGCTGATAACTTGGTTGGGTCGAGTCCGATCTGGCCCGGTCGGACAATCATCCCTAAATATTCCACTTCAGATACGTTAAAGAAACACTTGGAAAGTTTCAGAAATAGATGGTTTTCCCTCATCCATTGGAGTACTCGTAAGGTGCGCCGGTGATGTTCCTCGGGATTATCTGAGTGGATGATAAGATCATCCATGTAGATGATCAGCCATCCTTCCGCTACCATATCGCGAAAGACGTCGTCCATAAGGGCTTGGAACATGGGGGGAGAGTTGCACATGCCAAAGAACATAACTAATGGTTTGAACAATCCAAAAGGGGTGATGAAGGCTGCTTTCCAAGTGTCGGAGGGTTTAATGCGAACGTTGTTATACCCCCATCGTATATCCATTTTTGTGAAGATAGAGGATCCCCGAAGTTTGTCCATGAGCTCGGAGATGAGAGGAAGGGGGTAGGCATTCTTGACCGTGTGCTCGTTGAGATATCGATAGTCCTGACAAGGTTGTAGACCTCTGTCCTTCTTTTGTACGAAGAAGAAGGGCGAAGCCTGGGGAGACTTAGATGGTTTGATCTTGCTAGACCTTAGATGTTCGTCAACGAATGCCCTACAAGCTTCCAACTCTTTTGGGTTGAGTGGATAAGCTTTTGCCACTCGTGGTACAAAGGAGGGGGTGAGGTCGATCGCGTGATCATATGGTCAGTGTGAAGGTAGCTCTCCTGCAATGGATTCCTCAAACACATCCTGAAAGGCCTTATACTCAGGGGGAAGTGGTTGCTCTCCCTTCTGTTGTTGTTGAGCGAGTTCAGTAGAGAGGGTTAACTTCCCTATTCGCTAGAGTAGGGCCCGCTGAAAGTTTTCCTTGTTCCGTTCTTCTGGGTCGAGATTAAGATAGCAAATGAGATATTGTTGGGAGACATGGTTCTCAGCCTGAGGAATAAAGGTTCAGTCAGGAAGGGAGAGCATTCCCATCGACCAGTCAATCTGGGGATTCCGTTCTCGTAACCAATTGATCCTGAGGATCACCCCTTCATGTCCACAGTCAATGACGAAGAATTGTCGATCTTCGGTTAGATCGCCAATCCTTAACGTGAGAGTGATGTAATGACGGATCATTCCATTTCGGTTATCTGTCCCATCTACGTTCTGAGCCTGAATAGGAGTTTTCAGGCGTGTCATTGTCCATCCATGGACTTTTACAAGATGCTTATTGATGAAGCATCCAGTAGCACCGCTGTCTACCAAAGCGGTGGTTGCAATGTTTCAGGTTGCTCCGATTTCATAGAGGTAAATGGGGAGTTTGATTGCTCTAGAGTTGGTACCTGATACAAATACAGGAGCGATGACGTGGGGAGGAGAAGACATTGCTACTTCCCTCCCTTCTAAAAACCCGATGGTTTGGCGATATGGATCACGCGGACTTGTTCCGCTGGATCAGGGGCGTAGAGTTTCAGGATGCGAAGTAATTTGTCCCGAGGGAGATCTGTATTCTGAATGAATTCTCCTAAGGCATCTGTGGAGGATTCCACTGCATTGACTCATTGCTTTGGAGGGAAGCGACGAGGGGGAGTTGTCCTGGATCCTCCTCGGTGGTTGGTGGATCGGTATCCTATCCTGTGGCATACAAAGCATTTGTTGTTCTTCATATGCTCAGCTCGTTCCACTGGAGTGAGGCGAATCGCGTCAATTTCCATGGCATTGGGGTCCCTTGCTGCTTGGCTGGATCCTCCTCCATAGGGGAGAGGCAGGAATCTCTTTGGGTCCTGGATCTTCCTAAGGCGCAACAGGTTCTCATTAAACCTTTGCATGGCTTCCAGCCAACTTTCCCAAGTTGCTGGTTGAGGGTTAAGCATGGTCATCATTTCAGCCAACTTGTGGTCCACCCCTCTCCGTAAGATATCGATCAGAATGTTGTGATGGTCTTCAGTAAGACCGCTCTTGCCAACTTTTAACCTAAAGGTGGCAGCATAGGCATCAAAGTTTCCTCTCTTCGCATGCACCAGTATCTTTTCCTTGGTCGGTTTCGGGAAGTCATGTTGTCGTAATTCATATAGATCATTGCGAGCTCTCTCCTTTTCTCCAGCAGGGACAAAGGCAGCTTTGAAAGCATCGGCGAAAGTGTTCCAGGTGGCTGTAGGTGTCTTGAGGTACCAAGACTCAGCAAAGATCACTCCTTGTCCTTTACTCATCTTATTGAGGGCAGTGAGGATTTTGGAGGCGTCATCATTGTAGATGTGCTCGTTCATAAGGAAATAGGCTTCCATAGATAGGAGCCACCTGGTAGCGTCGGACTCATTTCTGGAGAAGTCCGCAGGTAAGCCTGCTCGTCTTTCTACCTTCTTGTGTTCCTCCTCAAAAGGTTTGGGAGTTACTGGTCAGGCAGAAGTGGAAGGCATGGGTGCGTCTGGGTCTGGAGTGACGGTGATTCTGGGAGGGGTATTCTGGACTGGGGTAGAGATGAAGATGTCCTCGTAAGATTCTTCCTAGGTAAGCACGGGAGGTGCAAGGCGCCCAGGGGAGGCTTGTATGGAGTCTGGGGTGATGGAGGGCCGTCTACGTCGTTGTCCGAATAATGGATTGGCTGGGGGTCTACCTGATATGCGTCGTCGGGCAAGGGGAGGTGAAGGTGATCACCAATGTTCTATCTCAGAGTGAGGGATTTCTTCCTCCTCTGGTGGGATGTAATCTTCGTCAGAAGATTCAGGTGGTGCTCGAAATGCCGTGGTGGATGGTTCTCGCCCTACTGCTAGATAGCAGGGGCAGAGGGACGAGTTAGTTGTTTTGTTACACGGACGTGCAGAACCTAACTGTCAAGTACACACTCAACAAGTGGTGTGAGACTGTTGAAGAGAGGGAGATCTTACTATCCTCGCAAGGACTCGTGGACAGGTAGAGACTACGCGTGTATTGCACAGAACTAACTGGAGAAACTACAAGTACAAAGCACGTATAAATACCTAGGCATAGCTGTACACGCTCTAGGGTAGATGTGAGATACCTAGTGTGAATGGGGAAGGGACATGCAACTGCAGATGAATGCGATCGGAGGAGTAAGCATCTGTGAGATAGGGGAGGTGTAATCGTGGCCAAATATGGAAGGTGTAAGTCGCGTCGTGCCCAAAGAAGAATGTGGGAAAGTACAGTGGCACAACTGTGATCAGTGGTAACATGGAAACTGAAGGAAACCTATCCGGCTATGGAGTGGAATAGAAAGCTGGGTATAGGCGAGTCATCGAGCCAGAGGCTGTCCAACTCTGTGATCAAAGAACTATTCAAAGCAATAGGAAGATCAACCGGAGAAAGATTAGGAAAATCTGCACGCTCATCTATGATTGTAACATCTGGATCTCTGTATATTTGGGTAGATTTGTGTCTGTATGATATCAATGTGTTCCTGACACACCAAGCATTTCAATATTTAAGGTGCCCTTCAATATAATTGAAAACAGAATCACAAAGTAAAATGTTTTGAATATAGCCATTATGTGACTTAAAATATTATCTATTGGCAGTGTGAAAATATATTGACAAAAGATAATCCCCTATCAAGCTATTTTGAGTGTTATGTAGGGTGTACCTTGAGTGATTGGACTGGGGACTCAACAAGCAGAATGTTCACAAAGAGGTACAACTCAGCTTGTGAGGAGAAGAGGACTGTATGTCTGGATAAACAGACAAAAGACTAAGGACCTGAGGAGGGCAATGAAGGACTAAGGGGCTTGAGGAGGCAGACAAGGGACTGAGGTGACTTGAGAGTATGCTAGATTGTGCAGATTGAGAATACTGTATAGGATACAAAGCAAGGGTTTATATACTGGAAGAAATGCACACAGACCAAGCTATGTGAGTATCATATTTGGAAAGAAGAAAGGATGTGTAAGCATGGAGTCCTATGTGTTACAAAAATGTGACCAGAGCTGGAATTGGACTGGTGACCTCCTAGTTGTATACTAGGTGCTCTAACCACTGAGCTATATGGTCAGGGTACTAGTGTCAGTGCTCAGGGGGTTAGACTAGCACTATAGAGTTTTACTGCAACATACAGATTGTACATTCCCAACACTATGGAATACAATGGAACTTGGAGAAGACTCAGCAATGATGACAAATATTGCTGTGGAGAAGGCTGTCTGTGGAAAGGGCTAGAAAGATGGCTAAAGAGGTATAACACTTACACAAGAACCACTTGTGACAATAAGTATGTGATTGTAATCATAGGTGAACATACCAAAGACAGAACTGCAAATAGGATGAAGGCAGGAGAGAACAAGGATGTGATGAGAGAGGAAGAAAACCATAACATTACCCCCTTTGTAATCTTGAGCTCTGGACTTGAAAACCTCAATGTCTATCTGCTCACATACTGTAGTCACCTAACACCAAATCTCATGACCAGTCAAGGTTGCAAATAGGCTGTATGATATGGTGCATCAAGGGTGGGCCAAGGTGAGAATGAACCATTGAAGGGGATAGCTGGGCTGACCAATTAGCAATCAGACAGATCAGCCAAGGTAAAAGGAGGTGTACAGGTATTGAATATGGTTAGTGAAATAGAGTAGGTAAGATACAAACAACTGACACATTGGCCAACCAACAACATAAACTAGAGATGTGGGCTGACATTACATAATAATGGAATATAAAGGTTGGCAGAGAAACCAATCACCAATAATTACAAATGGGCCTATGAATGGAGAATATGGGAGGATTGCCAATATTGTAGGGCACAAAGGTTCATCAATGGGCCAGATGGGTCAGCCATAGAAAATGATGAGCACTCTAATGAGAGTGGGGATAAAACAGTGTATAGCGGATTGGCTAGTAATAGCACCAATACCACTCTCACTTGGAGCACAGAAATGAAGGGATTGGTGCACAGTGTGACACACCAAGTATTTCAATATTTAAAGGGTCCTTGAATATAATTGAAAACAGAATCACAAAATAAAATGTTTTGAATACAACCATAATGTGACTTAAAATATTATCTATTGGCAGTGCAAAAATGTATTGACAAAGGATAATCCCTATCAAGCTATTTTGAGCTTGTCGAAATAAATACTTTTCAGAAGCAGATAAGATCTTTGATAAGATTATCTTTTGTGAACCAACAATCAGTGCTTGACAATATAATATTTCAAACAGCATTTTTTATTAATAATAATGATAATGTTTTGTGACTGACAAAATCAAATATTATATAAGACATATAAAGTAGTTGGGAAATTAAATGTTTTACAGTGTGTTAAAGTCAACGGGCGATGAGTGGGCGACAGATGCACGATGAGTGGGCTAAGTGTTACGTTTGGCACGGGTAGTGTTGAACGTAGACTTGAAGCCTAGTCAATGGTTCAGTGGGTTTGAGGGTAACTGCTTAGGACGAAGGTCACTTAGCAGGTCTGGATAAGGCCACACTAGGACAGCTGTCGCTAGGTGGGTTCAAGGTACTAGGGCTGGCCAAGGAGCTAGGCTCACTTGGTGGATCGAGGGGTCCAAGGTAATGAGGCTAGATTGAGTAAGACTAGCTTAGGGAATACAGGCCTAAGTACTCGGATTTATATAGGCGTAGGGATTGTGCACAGACCAAGCTGTGTTGACAGTGTATCAGAGATAAGGAGTCAGAAGAGATGAGTCAATGAGAAGAAGATGACAAAGCATGAGTCATCAAAATGAGTCAATGGGAAATGGAAGAGATGAGTGGAAAGGAAGAGAAGTCTCATATGTAAGACATGATGACTCAATGGAAATAGTGTCCATGTGATGCGCGATGTGACTGGGTGAAGGAGCAAAGGAAAAAGTGAAGTGTGTGAAGAGGAAGAAAAAGGAATTGTAACACTACCCCCTTTCTACTCCCATTGAAGAAACTGCCTGGTTTCAGCCGAGCGTTCCATCTCCTGATGAATCTGTTCCTCAGTGGCAGGGAGGGCAATGGGGAGTTCCAAACCATTATAGGATAGTGGGCCATGAGGATTGAAGTTTTCCCAGGTCTTATGTGCTTGGAGAAAAACAAAGATCCCGTCGAGGCTATGATAGGTGGCGATTAATGGTGGACCTTGGATACTATCATATTGGGCGATGAGGAGGAGATGAAGAGTGGGGAAGTCAGAGTAACCCAAGGGACAGGTGTCTTTTGTTACGCGAACGTGCAGAGCCTAACTGTCAAGCACACACTCAACAAGTTGTGCGAGACTATCAGAGGGAAATGGATCTCACTATCCTCGTGAGGACTCGTGGACAGGTAGAAACTACATGTGTATTGCGCAGAACTAACTGGGGAAACTACAAGTACAGGGCACGTATAAATACCTAGGCATAGCTGTACACACTCTAGGGTAGATGTGAGATACTTAGTGTGAATGGGGAAGGGACACGCAACCACAGATGAATGTGATTGGAGGAGTAAGCATCCGTGAGATAGGGGAGGTGTAATTGTGGCCAAATATGGAAGGTGTAAGTCGCGTCGTGCCCAAAGAAGAATGTGGGAAAGTACAGTGGCACAACTGCAATCAGTGGTAACATGGAAACCGAAGGAAACCTATCCGGCTGTGGAGTGGAATAGAAAGCCGGGTATAGGTGAGTCATCGAGCCAGAGGCGGTCCAACTCTATGATCAAAGAACAATTCAAAGTAAGAGGAAGATCAACTGGAGAAAGATTGGAAAACTCTGTGTGCTCATCTATGGTTGTAACAATATCCCTGTCATAGATTGGAGGCACCGACTCAGAAGATATCTCCACTGGTGTGCAAGCCCTCACTGGCATCGTCGCTGGCATGAAAATCATCCCCTGATGTGCGTGGGCAGAAAGGTGCGGAGTGTCCGGCCTTTCTGCAATTGGGGCAAAGGCGTTGAGGGCAAGCGTACTGGGGATGCCCGGGAGCGGAAATGTGGCAGTAAGGGCATTTGTAAGATTGACACGCGGGTCGATGATGACTTGAGGACCCACATATGAAGCATACCGATCTCCGCCTTCTAGATGTTGGAGAACTAATGGGGGAAGGGCTATCGGAGGAATCCTCCTGCTCAATGCCATCATCTGGTCTACCCAATACTGCTGTGGACTGTTTGACCGGGTCCAGATCGCTTCTAGTGCTAGGTAGAACCATGCGCGCACTAGGTTTATGTCCTCTGGAGAGAGTTCTAGTAGATTTGGGTCGGGGAGGAGGGACTGGTATCGGTTGTCTGGGTCTCGGTGGGGTCGCGGGGTCAGGTCTCGGAGTGTCTAGACGGATTGGGATGAAGTTATGCACAGGGGTAGGTATCCTCTGGCTGGTTGGTGTTACGCAAATGCACAGAACCTAACTGTCTGTCACGACCGTGACAAGTCCGACTAGTTCTGACCCGTTTGACCCGCTCTGACACTACTTAGTCTGACCCTACTTAGATTTCTCCGATCCTGTTCATACGTTCTCCTCCCTTCCGTTCCCTGTACTCCGGGTCCGACTCCGATCTATGCCTTGTCCCTGATTGGTGTCGACCGTTCACGTTAGAGTTCCTGTCCACGCGCTCCAGTCTTTCAGATGGAGTATCTGTCCGTCTTCTGTCATCTTGTAACTCAATCCCTGTGACTACGATACCTCCCCTTCTCCATTTGTCTCTCCCTTTGTCGTACACAGCCTCTGTGTCCTGTATTTAATGTACGATCTGCTGAGGGCTTATCCCTCAGTTCGAAGATCGACTTAGACACTATTCCCTCTCGCTCATCAGTTCCCTCTGTCGGATTCCGACTCCGACTTCCGTTCCCCTCGTCCCTCTGTCCTCTGACCGTTCCCATTCTAAATAAGAGGACTCGAACGCATAAGGGCGCAGCGTGCCCTCAGCATCGCTGAAGCCAACATCCTTGCTCCCTCTCATCCCTTTGCCTCCGACCCAACCTTCTCCCTCGCTCTCCCGCGCAACTCCGACTGATCGGAGCGGAGCGGAGTAGACCCGAACTTGACAGTATCTTCGAACTCACGCTTGTACGTTCGTTTCGACATTGATTATGACCAGTATCATCCAGACTCGTGCGCAAGCACGGGCCAACCGTGCTAGCACTCCACCTCCACCGCCCGATACGGGTGCCTTCCTCTCGTTTCTAGCACTCAGTCCACCGCCTTTGGATGGTCGGACGACCCCTACCCCATCACGTCGCACCATCCTCCTTCCCGACCCACCTGCCCAGTCTTCGGGCGGTGCGTCTTCCCCTTCCGGCACTGACAATGACGCTCCATATAGTTCCGACACTGGGGCTGCGTCTCTTTCACGCTGCGACTCTATCAGTTCCTTACGAGGGGCCGCCCCTGCCCCAGGTGGTGACCCCGACCCTCCGAACAATCCTGACCCTCCTGACAACCCTGACAATAGGGGCCCGCCTGATCCAGGCGACTATTCTGATGATTCCCACGATCGGAGTTGGGACGGGGGATTCCCCCCAGACGATCCTCCATTTTTTCCGAATCCTGATTCACCACTGCTCGCATTAACACAGGCAATCCATGCGCTCGCCCAAGCTAGCACTACTGAGCGCGACACCTCCTCCACTCGGACCAAAGTCTGCAAGCCCGATACTTTTGACGGCACGGACTCTCACAAACTCCGCGCCTTCATGGTGCAATGCGAGTTAAACTTCCAGGACTGTCCTAAAGCATTCACCACAGACCGCAAGAAGGTCGTTTTTGCGCAGTCCTACCTGAAGGGCATCGCCCTCGAATGGTTTGAGCCAGACTTGCTCAACTCCTCTAACTATCTCCGCCGTCCTGCTTGGATGGACGACTACACCTCTTTCCTCGACGAGCTCAAAGCCAACTTTGGTCCGCACGATCCTGTCGGAGATGCGGAGCACCAGCTCGATCACCTGACTATGAAGGATGGTCAGCGTATCAACAAGTATGTTGTAGAGTTCAACCGATTGGCAGGTCAGGTCAGCGATTACGGGCCCGGCGCTCTCCGCTACATCTTCTACCAGGGTCTGCCAGACTGCATCAAGGACGAAATCTCTCGCATCGGCAAGCCAGCCACGCTCAACGGCCTCTGTCATCTCTCCCAGACCATCGATGCTCGTTACTGGGAGCGGAAGTCGGTGTTACAATCATAGATGAGCACGCGGATTTTCCTAATCTCTCTCCGGTTGATCTTCCTATTATTTCAACTAGTTCTTTGATCACCGAGTTGGACAGCCTATGGCTCGATGACTCGCCTATACCCGGCTTTCTATTCCACTCCGCAGCCGGATAGGTTTCCTTCGGTTTGTATATTACCACTGATCGCAGTCGTGCCACTGTACTTTCCCACATTCTCCTTTGGGTGCGACGCGACTTACACCTTCCATATTTGGCCACGGTTACACCTCCCCTATCTCACGGACGCTTACTCCTCTGATTGCATTCGTCTGCGGTTGCGTGTCCCTTCCCCATACACACTAGGTATCTCACGTCTACCCTAGAGCGTGTACAGCTATGCCTGGGTATTTATACGCGCCCTGTACTTGTAGTTTCTCCAGTTAGTTCTGTGCAATACACGCGTAGTTTCTACCTGTCCACGAGTCCTCGCGAGGATAGTGAGATCCCCTTCCCATTGATAGTCTCGCACCACTTGTTGAGTGTGCGCTCCACAGTTAGGTTCTGCGCGTTAGCGTAACAGTCGGAGATCACATGCCAAACTAAAACCACTTCATCCTCCTCCAGCAGTACCACTAAGTCCACGCCCACGTCATCCTCTTCCGCCAGCAAATCCTCCATGTCCACTTCCTCCTCCTCCACTCCGAAGGCAACTATGTCGTCTTCGACTGCCTCCAAGTCCTCGTCCACTCCGTCCGACATGCCCCATTTGGGCAAGGATGGAAAGCTGACCGAAGAAGAGCGCCAGCAGCGCTTCAAGAACGGACTCTGCATGTTTTGTGGACTCCCAGGGCACACTGCTAAGGACTGTCCCAAGTCGACGTCCAAGGCTTCCAAGGCTTCCAAGGCTAATGGTAGAGCAGCGACGGTCGCTCCGACCGACCCCGCTCCAGCCACCTTGGAGCCAAAAAATTAGATAGCAGTCACCCAAACTCCGCACACCCCGGAGACTGCGTTGACTCCGAGTGTGCAATCACGGAGGTCCGACTAAACGTGTCCGCTCTTTCCGATCCGAATGCCCTCATGCCTTTCGTCTCCATTCCGTCTTGTAACGTTTCTTCCGTCCGCGCGTTAGTCGATTCGGGTTCCACCCATTGTTTTGTAGACTCCGCGTTTGTCAATAAACACCATCTACTTTATCGCGAAATTTCCCCGCTCACTCTTCGACTCCTTGATGGATCTTCCAATGCGACCATCTCCCGCTCCGTCCAGCTCAACCTCCACTTCCCTTCTGGCGATGTCACCTCCGAAACCTTTTTCGTCACTCCGCTTGACTCCGCTTGTGCCCTCGTACTCGGACACGCTTGGCTCACCCGCTACAATCCGTTGATTGACTGGGTATTGGGCAG
>JBBPLS010000206.1:0-37688 GCA_038089895.1 Boletellus ananas | reverse complement strand
GCCTGTCCATGAGGTCGCGCGTGGCCTGCACGGAGTTGAGGATGACCATATGCTTCCCCAGCACCTCCATGTGCATAACACCGCCTTTCAGAACGATCAGAGAAGCGACAGCTACGAGGGACGACATGCACCGTAGGTTTCACGCCAGTTCACATAGGTCTTACCCTCCTCACCAGGCCGTGGAAAGTCCAAAAGATTGCCAATCAAGAAGCGTCCTCTTGGTCCGGGAGGGAGTCGCTCTCCGCACGTTTGCAAAAAGTAGTGAACGATCGAAAGTGTAACGACCGTCGCCGGAATGGACCACAGGAAAGAGACCATGTGTGAATGATTCTAGGATGGTTCGGGTTCTGGGCCGACAGAAGGGGGTTATTATGCCGTCGCCGCATGCTTTCTAAGTACGTGAGCTTAATCAGGTAGCGGATATGAAAGAGCTAAAAAAAGGAAACTAGACAAAGTTAGATATCCATGCAAACTGCTTCAAACCAGCAAAACAACCTACTGTGGTGGACGCACGAAGTATAGAATTCAGGCGATGTGATAGGGATTGGCCCACGAACGTACGGTGTGGGTGCTCTGTCCAGACCTGGGGAGATAAAGAGAAGTAATGACGAGGCAACGCCAAACAGGAGAAATAGCGCCTCGATCTTAGTCACGGGTTCAATTACGTAGGCAAGTCGAAGGTCTTTCGACAACTGAAGTCGTTGGCTGCTCTCAATCGCTTTCGGTCGGAAATACCTGAGGCCAACGTCTCTTGCCGTTTCAAGCCACGAGCCGTGTCGAATTGGGTAGAGGCTCCTTGCCATGTTCGGCTCAAGTCTGCATGAATGCTTTATTGCACGACCTCGTCTGGTGTCTAGCGAGATCGCAACGACTTGAGATGCAAGGTTCGTGCTGGACCGCATTGCACCCCCTAGGAGCGAACACACGTGCCCCTACCAAGCACATCTAGATGGAGACCCGGCGATGGTGCCTCAGCGAACAGGGGAGTTGTGCCAGTATGGATCGTAGCCGAGATTCTTCATCGCTCCTGCGTGCCATGTTACTTCGTAGCTCTAGACCCCTCAATTTCGCGTCGTGGGTCCCAAGTAGGCGTTGCTAGGGTCCACATCGTCAAACATCCCGTTTTTCAACTGTGTCAAGTGCCAGCGTAGCAAGGCAGAAGAAATTGATTTGCAGTAACCCGAAACTGTACATACGGTGACCAAGTGGAATCATGGATCTTTGAAATCATCCCCTCTTTTTATTCTAGGTGCGAGAGCAAGCTCGCGATCTTCCCGGACCGTACACGTAGCCTACAGGGAATAGGGAGCGCCCGCCTAGCGCCAACATCCTTGAGTATGTGATCCGCGAGGAACGTGCATAAAAAAACAAGTTTGAGACACACCGGACAAAGCTACAATCGAATTCAAGCACAGGCTCTATTTCGGCTCCTACATCGTTCAGCGGTTTACAGATATCAAAGCACGCAAGGATGTGAGAAATCGAGATGAACAGCGCCGAGTGTCCAACGTGCCGCCCGGGACATGCACTATACAGTATCCCGATTAACGCTTCGCGTGTACAAGGAACAAAGAGTGGCGCATACCGCCTTCCCCAACCGTACACCGTTGACTCGATCGTTTCTCGTGCAGTGGCACTACCTTCCGTGGTCGGCAGGAATCGGGAAGGATCGAATCGTTCCGGGTTCGGAAACACATCTGGGTCCCTCAGAATTGCCCTTGCGAAGTCAGACCGAGTCGGCCTGAACATCACATAGCTCAACGTACCACGTGTTCCCCACCACAGTTGATCCCTTCGGAATCCGGTAGCCGAGATACTCATCCTCTTCGGTAACCATGTGAGGGAGACCTGGGCCACTCATAAATAAATCAGCAAGACCTCGAGAAACAGATTATACCGAGGGGGAGGAGTACATTCCACCGATGTATTTCAAAAATGATGCAATCGATAAATGGCAATGATGACCGATCATCAAACGTTGGCAGTCGGTCCTGATCGAGCACCGAATCCAGCTCACTCTGAGCTCGTCGTTGTATGTCAGGGTGTGACACCATGAGGCCTAAGAAAGTATACATGAGGGAGACAGTCTTGGTCTGTGAGCCGCGCATACAGGCTTCCAAAGATCGCAACGCTCACCGAATCCATGGCTGCCGCATACATGGCTGCAGCCGCGTCGCGAATCAGACCTGCCTGATGAGAATGGCCGAGATCTTCATCCGGTGGGAGCTGACTCAAAAGGGTGGATATGAACGAAGGACTAGCTGTGCCCGCTGTCTTGAAGGCCGGGAGATAGGGTAGTACATATATGTATTCGAGAACGTTAGGGGGACATACCATCTGGTCGCGCACCATGTTAAACGGGATGTAACGCAGTCGCTGGCCTATCCACCTGGCCTCCGCCACATCCTTCTTAAACTGACCACCAGGTAACCAGCTAGGATAATATCTTACTGGGAAACGCATTAAAACGGAGTAGTCTGAGAAGGGGTGACTACCCACAAATGGGAAAATGGTCGACGAGATATGGACCTTTAAGAGAAACATTTAGTGCATCCTGGACAATCTTCAGGAGAGGATCATCGAGATGGGTAACCTCGTGGCCATAGCACATCCGTAATATAGAAGATGCGACGCTCCTAAGGAAATGGGAGTTTGTTCTGAAAACAGTGCAGCATGAAACCTCACAGGCGGATGGGTCCCGCCCAGTCATCTGGATTGGCATACAGTTTCTTGACCAATGTCCGGGTGCTCTCCAGTTGAACGTGCTGCCAATCCTTGATCTGTGCGAGAAAATAGCGCTGAGCCACAGAACGTCGTTCTTTGTGTGGCTCTCCTGAGGACACAATAAGCATCCAGTCACTACCCACGCTAAAATAGATTGTTATCCAGCTATGTGGCACACACGCCGACGCTCACAGTTCAACAATCATGACCATCCGCGGCCGATCAGAGTATATGGCTGCACGTTTGTCCATGAGGTCACGAGTGGCCTGCACCGTGTTGAGAATGATCATATGCTTCCCCAAGACGCCTATGTGCATGACACTGCCTTCCAGACGATCAGAAAACAACGGCTGCAGGGAATTAGATGATATGCACCATAGTCTTTGCGCCATTTCACACAGGTCTTGCCCTCCACGTCAATACGCGGAAAACCGCCTATCAAAGAGCTGCTTGTAGGTCCAGGCGAGAGTCTCTCAGTACGCTTTCGTAAGAAGGAATTGATAATCAAGAGTGTAGCAGTCATCATGGAGATGTACGCAAAGGGAAAAGCCATAGGTGAACGAAGCGCGAACAGTTTTCGAGAAGAAAAGGATTACGACGCCGTTGTCGTATGTTCCTATAGCGCGTACACTTCAGCAAGTGGCAGAGATAAATGTCCTGTGAGGTGGTAAGAGGTGTAAACTTTAAACACAGCATATGTACACGCTGCAGCAAATTGCAGCTGGCGATGACTTACATACCTGCTGCAGCCTGCAGGTGCCCAGAACGGTACCTAGTCGGCAAATGAGGTCCGACCGAACCAGTTATGGGCGCCCTGCCCAGACAGTGGATACCTCATGATTTGTGTGATGAGGATGGGGTTTCCCAGTTGGCAGTGCAGGTAAGAGATGCGTGACATGAAGTCTCGACCTCAGCGCGTAAACAAATAGTAACCGAAGGTCAAGGTGACACGACTCTCGGCTGCCACTATTTACGCAAAGATCTTAAGATGGCTGGGTGCTATAGACACGCAGCCATCTCAGCATCTTTTCTACAGGTTCTAGCGTGACTTGACAAGTATGTTGGGACGGCCTCAATTCGGATTCGATTGGCCCCTCTTCGTCACCAGTTGTTCGGTCTCGCCCCCGATTCTCAGGCTGCTAGAGGCGAGTGCGCATTCGTCGTTGACAACAATATGATGTATATTCCATACTACCTCCTGGTCTCCCCCCGGCTACAAGCCTACATTCGAATGCAACCCACCATTCGGCTAGTGTCGGGAGCGGCTTGAGGGCGCAATCCAAGCTATTGGATATGATGAGCTCCGCATACTCGGCACGCAAATTTCATCCCTTGGGTGTTTTCGGTCATTATACCACACATTTCTCAGCATGAGGAACATGTTCCGAACTTTGTCGCACTACCACCCCATTCCTCATCCAATCTGGAGACACACCAATACATCACTTTCAGAGCAGCCCCGTGGCATTGAAGTAAGAAAGGATCGCGCCATGGTCTCTCACATGTTGGGCTACAGATACGTGTGTCAGACCCCGGGAGGAAACCTGTGTTCTAGACAGGTAAACCTACATCCTCACTTATCCATGCCTTTAACCCTTTCATAGGAAAGAGTCCGTAGACTCGGTACCGTCAGGTGCTGAAAGGGAGAGTAAATCGAATGGATAATGTCTTTTGACGTTGCATACACTCAAGTTCAAAGATTTGTCCTGAGTCATCTAGCAAGGGTGCACCAATCGCAAGTTGCGAGGCAACAATGAAAGCAATAGCCATGACGCGAGACAACGAGGTGAACTGCATGCTAGCTATCTGGCCTCGGGGAGTGGGAGTGCTCGACTGGGACCCCATCGGGATTTATATGGATGTCAACCCTTCTCGCCACAAGATTAACGGGTTATCAAGGATGGGCCGGGCCTGCCAGAACTTTTGCACATTGTTGGAGAATCGGAGTTTCATACAGATCATGATGGGCCCCAGCCATTTTCGTCACATGTGAGTCTGCGGCAGGATCTGTCCACCGGGACATGTACTAATTGAGGACCGGCTATCACAGTAGCGAGGCAAGCATTGAATTGAAAGTGGAGTTAAGCACTCTAGAATAAGGCAGGCCTTGTGGTGTTTCTCCATAGTAACGGCGATGGAGGGTGAGATAGCAGTACTCATAATTCTCCAGCTACGCCACCATCAGCAATGCGGTGTGTACTTCTGAAAGGGGTGATGTGAAACAGGTTACAAAAGCATCTCAGGTTCAAACATCCCGGGGACTTTGAATGGCGATAGCAGAATAAAAATAGTGCGGGAGCAGCAAATTGTATTTGAACCAGTGAGTCATTCATTGACTTGTTACTGGGTGCTTTCTACATGGAAGTGGGAACTTGGGTGGTATGGATCGTGTGAGTGACTCGAGTGAATTGTCTGAACATTTCTTCCAGGAAAGATGTCGGCTCACTCTGGAATTTATTATCAATTCAGCGCTGCGTTGTAAGGCACCCGTATTCCGGACCATTTAGCCTTAATTTTGGCTTCCCCGTCCTGAGTTACCATGGCACTGCCATTGGATGACCCTCAAAACGTTCCATCACAAATAGCGCTGGTAAGACCTTTGCAAGGAAACGACGCCAGAGGTCCACCCACACTCAATGACATCTCCAGAGGCGCCATCGCATGCTGCTCTGTATAGCGGAAGTGTTTCTCTCACCGCAACCACATTCGTATCCGGCATCACATGCGGCATCATGACTTCCCTCTATTCAGCTTGCATGTATAGCCTCATCCGCAGTCTTCGTTCGGAAAGGTCGATGAGGAGAACCGCTCTGCTGATTGTTTGGGTCACTGCGTTATGGACATTGTCAAGCATCTCGACGATCGCCAACGCATATTGCAGCATATATGCATATTCCTGGCAAATGGACTACCCTGGGGGGCCTACAGCTTACCTGGCGGACACATGGAACAAGCCTATTCCTGTGCTTGCGTCTGCGACGTATCTGTTGACAATGTGGCTTGCTGACGCTATGATGGTGAGTCCGAGTCGGTCTCGATGTGCTCCACTTAAACGAGCTCGGCGCACTAGCTATGGCGGCTTGTCATTTTTTATCATGAAACTCACCCTCTCACCCGTGGCTCGATTTTCACGTTCATGTTTCTGATCTACCTTGGTATACTTGGTCAGTTTCTCGTCCCCTGAACATTGTGTCCGTGCCATCTGACCCTCTTTCTTTCATTTAATTTCTAGGAACTGGATGTTACATGATGGAAATATTGGGTACGAACCGGACATTATATTCAGATTTCACCAAGAAGGCTGCCATTCCGTGCTTTGCCCTCTCTGTGACGCTGAACGTGTTTGCCACGGTGTTGATTTCCATCCGACTGCTTCTCTTCAAGGGGCAGATGGAAAAGGCGTTAGGTATTTCATCATTGCCAGGGAGGACTCGGTTCCAAGACTGAATAACGTCCTGTGTGTAGGACGCAAGGGGGGGCCGGCTTCTTCATATACCAGCGTCGCGGCGATGTTCATTGAATCGTCGGCACTCTACGCGACATGGTCGCTTGTGTTCATCATTGTATATGCGGTGGGCAACCCGGGACAGACCGTACTGCTAATGACGCTTTGCAATGTACAGGCGAGTCCTCATTATTTTCTGCCATGTCGCTGCTGTCCAGTTCGTGGCCCTGACACATCAAATTGATAGGTCATCGCACCCGTTTTGATCGTGTACAGGATATCAAAAGGAACGGGTTGGGAACGGTCAACGTCCGCGAGGCTCACGTCGACCTGTGTAGGGTCCTTTGCAGCACGGGCCAATTCAGACAAGATGTACAGACTGGAAAGCCAGGGTTCATTTCCTTGAATCCAGACGCATGGTATTCATAGGCCGCGAGCGATGCGGCCGGCTACAAATGATATTCGGGTAACGACGACAAGGAGGGGATCATATGTTCACTTGTACTGCGTTCGGACAGTAGGCTGCGGAAGATTTGGTTCAATTACCGGAAGTGTAGGATTAAAAAACTTGCGTGTTGAAGTTGCAGTGCAAGAATATCTACGCACACACCAATTTGCATCTTGCAATAACGACTCGACTGGTCCCGAAAAGAAACTTCTCACCTCGACAGATCCATGATCATCCTGATCTGTTTTCAAGATCACAGAATTTGATCAAATATGCGCCGAGAAGCTGGTTGACCAGCGTCACCAACTTCACATCTGTCGCAGCTAACGCGATTGTCATTGTTTTCAAGCTGATCGCTACGGTGGTTCGTAAGGTACATAAATGAGGGCTAGGTTAGGTCTGGCATCACTGGCAAGTGGCGGCGAACCGCAGCGTGCGTCGGCACGGAATTGAGGGCAAGTGAGCTGGGGGAGCGGCGCTCATACGGCTGAACTAGGCCTAGTGGATGCGCATATGCTGTGACAAGCACCAGGAGAGGCGCGCACCGCCACCCCATCTCACCTGCCCTTTAAAAAGTCACGTGTCATGGTGCGTGACGCGTGATCGGTTCGGATACACTAAGCGCCAACGGTTTGTCTTGACAATTCCAGATGTCTTGGCTTTCGACCTTCGAGCTGCGCTGCCAACTTGAAAAGCCCGTCCTTTTCCGGTGTCTCCTCCGTCAAACTTCGCCGCTTGATCCGCCCAAGAACCAATGCATACAGACTCCGGGTTCCTGAAGCCGATTGCCACGGGTGCGGCCTAAGCAGTGCTACATGTGTGACGGACACGCGGTAGGACAACCTCTTGTGCGGTAGGTGCGAGCACCTCCTAGCTTCAAGTTTGCCCCATGGTGCTCCCGTCGATATACGTACCCACTACGGTGGCTGCACTCTTGGTTGTCCACTACTTTTTACGAAGACGTGCAAGGCGGCTCCCTCCTGGGCCCAAAGGACATTTTTTGTTGGGCAACCTTTCAGATCTCCCGCAGACGGACGCAGGGATGACCAAGACCTTCGTGAAATGGCGTGAGGACTATGGTATGCATCGTCTAGCCCCCTGTGACGGCCGCTTCTTCTGAACTTATCTGACAGGTGATATCATGCATCTGGATGTATTCGGAAACCATATGATCGTCCTGAACTCGGTGCAGGCTACTCGCGACCTCATGGACAAGCGCGCGGCCATGTACTCCGACAGGCCGCGGATGGTTATGATCGGCGAACTGTGAGTCTTGGTTCACATTCGTGATGGCCAAACCAATAATCCATTTTAGGGTAGGCAATGATTGGGTTTTCAGTATCACCTCGGGAGAGCTGCACAAAGAACAACGTTCCGTGGCTCAGCGGTACTTCCTCGCGTAGATCAAGGACTGGCAGCACGTCCAGTTGGACACCGCCCGAACATTGGTTCGGAACCTGTATGCCAAACCGAGTGACTGGCCTGGGCTCATTCGCCTGTAGGATTTCACTTTCGCATCATTAGAACTGGCATTTATTTCCTATAGGAGTACTGCATCTTCCGTATTGCGGATATGTTACGGTCACGATGTCACCCGTCCCGATGACCCTCTCTTGAAAATCGTGGAAGACGCTCTCGATGCTCCCCCCGAGAAGCCATATATGGTCAACTACTTTCCCATCCGTGAGTGGTTGCTACATCGTACGCGATTCTATTTAGACGAATCTCCCAGTAAAATATTACCCCAGCTGGTTGCCAGGTGGGCAGTTTAAAAGGGACGCAGCCAATGCCAAGGTTATACATCAACGGCTCCGCTACATGCCATTTAATATGGTGCGCAACCAAATGGTATGTTCCCTCCTTCTTTCTAAATCATAAATTACCCCATTCGTGTTTGGTTTACAAGGCAGCTGGGACGGCTAGCCCATCTTTCATATCCACCCTTTTGAGCCAGCTCCCGCCAAACGAAGATCTCGACCGTTCGCACCAAGCAGGGCTGATCCGCGACGCAGCCGCTGCTATGTTTGCTGCTGCCGTGGACACGGTGAGCATCGAGATATCTGACGCCTTTATATCCAACTCATGAACCAAGACTATCTCTCTTATGTATACTTTCTTAGCTGTCATGGTGTTACACCCTGACGTACAACGGCGAGCTCAGAGCGAGCTGGATTCGGTGCTCGATCAGGATCGTTTACCAACATTCGATGACCGGTCATCGTTACCATTCGTCGAGTGTATTATCCTCGAGATACTGCGATGGAATGTGGTCACCCCACTGGGTACAGCTCGTTCTGTCTGATCTCGGTTTCCAATGGTTTACAAAAGCTCAGGTCTCCCTCACACGGTTACACAAGACGACGAATATCTTGGCTATCAGATTCCAAAAGGATCGACTGTATTG
This sequence comes from Boletellus ananas, assembly GCA_038089895.1. NCBI lineage: Eukaryota > Fungi > Basidiomycota > Agaricomycetes > Boletales > Boletaceae > Boletellus > Boletellus ananas. The sequence continues at coordinate 28,667 of JBBPLS010000206.1, read as the reverse complement.
GGGAACGTTTGGTACGCTAAACTACACAATGTCTTGTCCGTCTTGGTCTGATCTCCAAAGGGCGATTCTGAGGGACCCAAAAGTGTTCCCAAACGCAGAACAGTTTGATCCTTCTCGATTCTTCCCTACAACAGAGGGTGGTGCTATAGCACGTGAAACGATTGAGTCCACGGTGTTCGGGTGGGGAAGACGGTATGTAATCCTCCCGGTTCCTTGCACATTCATGGTGTTGATCCTTCCAAGCGTATGTCCTGGACGGCACGTCGGACACTCCACGCTGTTCATTTTGATTTCACACATTCTGGCGTGCTTTGATATTAGTAAGCCGCTGAACGACGCGGAGGACGAAGTGGAGCCTGTGCTCACATTCCATGTTACGACATTTGTCCGGTACGTTGCCAACGGTCCGTTTGAATCGTTAACGCACATCGCATACTTATGGTGATTTATGGGCCTGTAGACAAGCACAGCCCATGCCTTGTAGGATAAGTGTGCGGTCCGAAAGGATCGCAGGGCTGCTCTCGCATCCGGAATAAGAAGTTTGTGGCCATATAACATGCATCCGAATCTGCGTCACGTGTGGGTGTTAAATGTCCCCGCTCCTGAAGAGCTTGGAAAGAAAGATACGTGGTTCTGCTCCGTAGCCATGTAACGCTATTCTAGTTGGTACAAACAATTTCTTTGTGGCACATGGACGATCGCTGAGCAACTTGAGGGGAAACCTACACGATTGCTAAATCCACGAGGTCGTCTTCCCTTGACCATGGTCCGCGTGCAATACTTGAAGAAGGAGATTTCTGAAGAGTTGACTGGCGTTGAATCCCAGTTCGTAACCAAATGCAACGTACGGCCGGCAGTACGGTTTGAGGTTGAACGTCAATCTGTCTTATCCTCATGCATGCACAGGTTCCAAGAATTCTCGGATCAAAATGAGTAACACCGCTACTCTGTTGTCCGAGATCCGGCCCCAGGTTATCCAACAAGGAAACGAAACTGCGAGTTGGAGAGCAATAACGAAAATCTAGCTGTGACGCGGGAGATAACCATGCATGGTTCCTCAGGGAATACTACGGCGATGTTGAACGCGCGTACATCTTTGGAGCGCAGGAATACTCGGCTGATGCCATCACGATGGTAGCCTCAGGGGACGCCACAGAATCAATGCTGTAGAGACGCAATATTTAGACTGCTTGTAAGTGAAACTCTTGCCGCGATCGCTAATACAGAACGCGCCATAAGGAACCGAGTTGATAGGGCGTACCATGACAACTGAGCACTTGGAGTGCACCGGTTATAGGTACTGATTCAGACCGCGTTGAACGTGGAGCGCCGCACCCCGAGTCGTGGCAGCCAACTTCATCATGCAGTACCCGATTCAACCACGACTGGAATCAAGGCGTGCAATCACTTCTGGAGCAGGTGATAAGAAATGACTCGCAAGAGTAGCCTGCAGGTAACCCAAATAGATGGGCCACAGCGTTCGCGAGGCTCGCACTGACACACCGTGTTCTTTAACGAGTTTGGTCAAACCCAGACACGTACGAATGAGGACACTACCAAAATTCGCTTTCCTTCGGGCACGAAAGCGAAACTTTGCAACTGGTTATAAACGATGCCTCGGTCAGTGCCGACAGGACAGCAGCAGTAACTGGAGCATACATTTATGCCCCCGCATCGCGCTCGGGTCTGAGCCTCAAAGGTTAGAGCCAGTGGTGCCAGTTTCTATGCAAGTCGAAGTCGACATCGCCAAATATTGGTCCTCCCCACTATTGGGCGTTCGGATGCGGACTGAACATTCCGAGTCAGATCAGCCTCCAAGAAAATCAAACCAGACCAACTGACCGAACAAGTCCATCACTGGCTTCGAGAGGTCGTACTTAGTAACCTTGGCGGGAAGGTTACCATGTAATTATATATGTAAGTTATGTACATAACATGTAAAAAATAATGTGTATTTTCTTTTCTTTGTTAATCACGGTTTACTGCAGCCACTGCAGATGCGACCATCATCCTATGATACTGGGGAAGAAATAAACACTGTACTCGAGTTTCATATCTCGACCGTCGCTTGGTACGTCGCAGACGACCTACCTTGCAGGTTTACGCAGATCCTATATTTACTATCATTTCGGGGTTCAGAGGCAAGCGCTGCCTATGCCCTGCAGGATAAACGTGCGATCCGAAAAGGTAGCGGGGCTCCTCACGTACCCGGTGTGGGAACTCCCTGGGTGTGCTGGGTGTATGCAAGTCGTACCGCACAGGGGCGCTGAGTGTTTTTCACTTTTGAAGAACTGGAAAAAGAAAGATGTACAGTTCCGAGGGCTACTCACGTGATTTTTTAGCTGCTGCAAACTGTGTCCCTTTTTTCCCTAACGTCATACTTGCTCCATCTGGGTGTGGGTGTGCTATCTCTACGCTGCCGCGATACTTGGCGCTGGAATCCCCATTCCTCTCCTCCAACGACCACACGTGTCCATGTTAGCACTGACGTCGCGGTTTCTAACGACCCTGATAAATGACAACTCGAGAAATTGACATCCAAGCGCCAGTCAATGTTTGCGGTCGCAAAATGGTTTGTTCTCGGGATCCGTAATTTGTGGCGCCAGACGAATCTTTCTTCCGGACGCTCGAGCTGCGTTTCTACCATGCATCAATGCTTGCTCCCGAGTCACGACAAATGCCCTCGCAGTCCTAGAGGGACATACGCTGTGTTACAGCGAGCGCCCATGCCCTATCTAGGGGTGGACCCGGCAACTCACCCTTCCAATCGAGGTACTATTGTCGAGACCCGCTTGGGGCTCACACATTCTCAGTCAGTTTCATGAAGGTGTGACACCAGTACCCAAAATCCATGCACACCCTTCTAACCATACTAAGGCCTACGTAATCTCACTCACCCTGGACGTGAGTGCACGCTCATGACCTTCTCCGGTCGTCTACTTGTCCTATAAGACAAGGAGAGCGCTTACCTAGCCCCAGTGTGGAGCATCCATGAATACGAAGATCGGATACAGCTTGAGGTTTCTATTTCGCCCTCGATGACAGGAAAAGACTTGGTCGGTCATCGTTCTTCCCGACAAAACCCCATTGACTCAATAGCCCCCCGTACTGAGATAGTAGTGATCTCCTATTTGACAGGACCGAATTGCTCCGGGTTTGAAAGGCACCTCTGGGTCCGGCAGTGCTCTGATGAGATCAGATCCCAGTCGAACGGAAGGACCATTCGACATGCCACAGATTTCCTGACTTCAATTTCTTGGGGGTCAAGCAGCAAGATACATCATCTCTTCGGCAACCATGCGAGGGGTCTTGGTCGGCCTCACGGAAAACCCGGAACCGTGATGAAGACTCGGCAAAACAGGCTAGATTACGTGGAGCGACCACGTGCTATCGAAGGTCCTCGAAAGTAATATCGTCGATAAACTCAGCCTACCCTGAACCCACTGCTGCATACCAGGGTGTAAGATAGTGAAATACACAAGAAAGTACTCGTGAGTGACCATGAGCCAACGAGCAGAGGTGGTTAACTACACGGGCCCATAACGCGCAACATCTAGTCTCCTGGATAATCTTGTCTTCAGAACAGGGACCATCGGGATCGACGACCTCGCACAGCATATTCATCAACACTCAAGGTAGTTCAAGGAAACACAACCAATCTGAGGGTGAGTGGCCACGCGCCTGCCAACTGTTCAGAAACGAAAACGGTAATCACAGGACGAGATACTAGCAACATCGAGGTCGCTTTGCATGTGTCTTGTGGGGGCCAGCTCCAATGAAGCAGGACCCTGAATCTGGCCTTGAACCGAACCGAACCGAACCGGGGCCGCATTGGGCCGCATGGTGCAATTCTGGGCACGCGTGCTCGATCAGATGTGACGGAAATTAAACATTCCCTACACTGAAAAAGAAAAGAACTATACTCTGAGCAAATTGATACGCGGAGTCCAGCCGACTCCAGATCAGTCAGCATGACTTACACGATGCCCTAATCACGGATGCCTGGGAGGGCACCTAAATGGGCCCGACCTAACCAGATACGGGCGTTCTAAACAGACCGTAGCCCATACCTCGTTCTCGTACCATGAGGCCTGCATCGCCCAGTACCGCTCCAGCACTGGTAAATAGTAACCTCCCTTGGTTGAGTGATTGGTTGCTCAGCCGGTCTTTAAAAGTTGATCAAAGGTCGGCTTTTGAGCGCATTTATGTTGGGACAGCCCTTGATCCCCAGTGGAACCGGGGCCCGGGTGGTGGCTCCTCTTCGTTACCAGCCGTTGCGGAAATGTATCATCGGGAAGTTACTAGGTGTCCGATGTGACAGATGGTTCAGTTATTAATATCGTCTTATCGTCGACGACAATAGGACTCACATTCTAATCCACGTCTTAGCCGCCAGCCAGACTCTCGAGATTAGAAGGCAATAATCTTACGAAGCTATGACGTGTGGACGTCGTCCCAGTGACTCGCGGCCCTCGGAGAGGACACTGTACGGCATGTCGGATCCCTTTTCCTTCTGATGTGATAAACACCCACGACCACATCAGACAACGGATACACAGGTATTGCGGCGATAAGCATGACCTCATCCTCCCCGGATCCATCGTTCATGCGGAACGTTTGCTATCGCTCAATCCTATGAGCCCAGACTCAGCATGTTCGCTGTCGGTCTATCACGTCCACACGGTGAATATGAAGGAGCTGATTTATTGTATTCACGCTCGCGCTGCGCGCTCTAGGTAACAGAGAGCTCACCTTCGACCTGGCATGAAGTCTTGATCATATGCTCCAACCCGGTAGGACCGTAGTGGCTTAAGATATGTAAGTTCAAGTTGGATCCCAGCAACCACCACCATGGAAGGCTTCCGATTTCCTCGCGTCCCTGATCAACGCAACTCAAGAACGTTTGGATTCAGGGTCAATAGTTTGCCTCAGAGACAGGTGCCGCATGGTGACGCACTGGCATGGTCCGGGACGGCGGCGCCCAATGTATTGCAGGCGAATTAAAACCACGGAACGTAACAAGTACTCACCAGATACGAGATGTAAGTTAGAGGTCTTACCCCCAAAGCTGGATTGGACTCAGACGTACATGCTCTTAGGTGATACTCGTGAATACCAGACCATTCCTACACGTGACGGGCCCTGAAAGAAAATCAGCATTGATGATCAGGGCAAGGCAAGCTACACTTCACCCAATGTCTTTACAAAACTCATTCAGACCCTCCATTCTTTAGAGGTAGAAATCGGTGGGTCCAATGTGGGGGTAAATCAAACGAGCCGCGTCCCAGGGAATGCATACATTCAAGCTGATCACATAGTGACAGTAACAAGTTATGAGACAGCAATTAGCAGGACGCGCACCAAGGTGAATTGCACGGTCGCTCGGAGATAGTTAGACCACGTCTTATCAACTCTATATTCAGAGCCCCAGTGCGTAGAGGGGAGGAAGTGTTGGGAATGTGCAATCTGTGCGTTGCAGTAAGACCTAGGGCATAGTGTAAGACCCGACGGCAAAGCATCCCATTGGAGCATCCCTCCATAGTGCTGGTCTAACCCCCCAAGCACTGACACTGGTACCTCGGCCATATAGCTCAGTGGTTAGAGCATCTGGTATATAACTAGGAGGTCGCTGGTTCAATCCCAGCTCTGGTCGCATTTTCGTAACAGGAAGAGTGTATGGTCACATGCGAACTCTTGCTGCGCGATCAACGGACGCTGGCCCTGGCATCAATGATTACTTATGGGCGCATGCCATATCTCGTCGCGACGCTCCACACAAAGGTAACCTACATACTGAGGTGGTGATCGGGTGTGTGGTGTGCACCGATTCAAGTCCAATTCGGATTTGGCTATCACGGAAATGCAGGCTACACTCCGGATATGATCATGGCGCTACCCCAGGGCCGCAGCGTCAGGTCCGTAGGCCCATCAACACTTGACTCGATCCCCCGAGCTATCGAATTAACCTTGTGGCGTGGTACTACCAATGGCTGAAAAACAGTCTCGAGCGAGGGACTGGATTGCAACTTGGAAAACCTCCCAGGCCAGGCCCAAAGTTCGGCGCGCTGGGCATTCTAGGAGAATCGATCGTAAGCGGTGATGGTAACAAAATAAAAGTGGTACGACTAGTATGACCCACTGTGCAGATATGATTCGGCTCGGACGCAAAAGGGCCCGGGCCTGGACCGTGTGCGAGATTCTCACATACCTTCTTCCATCCAGTCCATTAGGCATTGATACACAATACACATGCACAATAAGCTTGAAGGCCGGAGGCGGGTTGTTCAAATCTAGAGCTATATATTATCTCACTGTGAAAGCTCGCATGCTCAGGTTTAGTTCTGAAGAACTCTGTTCCCGTCCAGAAATGCTTCTTGAATGCGAAAATTCATACACTGATTGTTCGGCTCGAGGATGCCACGGCCAAGGTTCGGCCCTTCCTAGACTGGTACCATATGCTAGTCTAGTTTGGTTCTGAGTTTCTGATGACGATACTGTAAGTATAAGTACTAATCCGGCTGCGGCCGAGTAGAGTCCCGGAGTGCCGTCGGCTATCTGAAGGGAGGGCTAGAATTCGAACGCGGCCAAACGTAAAGGGAATCGGAACTCACCGCACAGTGTCAAACCGAACTACACAGAGGACGTCCGTCGTGCTTTCTGGGCTAGAACACGGTCATGAAAAAATGTACCGGCGTTGGAAACATGCCAGTGCAGCTGCTACTAGTAGAATCGGCGCGCTCTTGTGACCGATCAGTCATGTCTGTTGAGTGGCGCCTCGATTCTGTTTGCAATTGTTTGTCTAATTATTATGTGTTACTAATCTTCGCTTGAAAGGGTCCGAGTGAGCATTTTCCCCTGTCTGAATCTAGAAATACCATTCAGTCACTGGGCGCGCACGCCCGGCCCTGTCGGGTCGAGTTTTCCCACTGAATGCCGTCTTACGGGGGGGTCCATGCGGACATTGCGAGTGTATTGCGGCTGTGATTTACTTAAGCCGCAGGTACTTAAGTCTCAACCGACGGCCCTTGCCATTAGGTCGTTCGAGTTGACGCCCCAACCTTCCTGGGTACTACGTTCACCCATGGCTCTTCGCTTGGTTTACGTCCCCGTGGCGGTCGCTGCACTTTTGATCGTCCACCGCATCCTAAGAAAGCGCGGAAGGCGACTCCCCCCAGGTCCAAAGGGGCGCTTCTTGGTAGGCAATCTTCCGGATCTCCCGAAAACGGATGAGGAGAAGGCCAGGACCTACCTGAAATGGCGTGAAGACTATGGTGGGTCTCATCCAGTCCCTCATGGACGTCGTTTTCTGAACATCTGACAGGTAATATCATGCACCTGGAGGTGTTGGGGAAGCACATGGTCGTGCTCAACTCGGTGCAGGCCACCCGCGACCTGATGGAAAAGCGTGCGGCCATATACTCCCACAGGCCCCGCATGGTCATGATCGTCGAACTGTGAGCGCTGGACTTGAATGCTGGGTAGCTAAACTGATAACTCTGTCAGCGTGGGTAACGATTGGCTTTTCGGCGTTGCCTCTGGAGAGCCACACAAGGAACGTCGTGCTGTAGCTCAGCGATACTTTCTCTCCCAGTTCAAGGACTGGCAGCACGTCCAATTGGCAAGTGCCCGGACCTTACTCCGGAATTTACACGCCAATTCGACCGAGTGGCCAGGACTCATTCGCCTGTCAGATATCATCCCTCAATCTCAAAATTGTTCCCTTACGTTTTTTTTAGGAGTGTCGCCTCGACCATACTAGGAATATCCTATGGGCATGAGATTACTGATCCAAAGGACCCCCTTTTGAAGATCGTTCAGGATGCAATGGAAGTTCCCCGTAATGGTCCCTATCTTGTCGAGCATATCCCTCTTCGTGAGTAGCCGTCACTTCGTATGCTTCTCTATTTTAACGAATCACGCAGTAAAATACTATCCCAGGTGGTTACCAGGTGGTGGGTTCCACAAGGATGTAGACGAGGCCAAGGCGATAGGGCACCAGCTGCGTTATACGCCATTTGAAATGGTTCGCCGCCAGATGGTATGTTGCGTCAATGTCTACTTGTGCTCATTGGCTCATCTATTTTAAAGGCAGCAGGAACAGCCCCACCTTCGTTCATATCCACCCTTTTGAGTCAGCTCCCGCCGGATGAAGATCTCGATCATTCCCACCAGGCGGGAGTTATTCGCGACTCGGCAGCAGCCATGTATGCGGCGGCCATGGATTCGGTGAGCGCTGCGATCTTTGGAAGCTTGTATGCGCGGCTTACAGACCAAGACTGTCTCCCTCATGTATACCTTCTTAGGCGAAATGATGCTGCACCCTGATATACAGCGACGAGCTCAGGACGAGGTCGATTCGGTGCTCGATCAGGACCGTTTGCCGACGTTTGAGGACCGGCCCTCTTTGCCATTCGTTGACTGCATTATCTTTGAGATACTTCGATGGAACGTGGTCACTCCACTTGGTATAGTCCGCTTTCCTACGTGTTGTCATGCCAGGTTGTTCATGAGTCAACCAGGTCTTCCTCACATGGTCACTGAAGAGGATGAGTATCTCGGCTACCGGATTCCCAAAGGATCGACGGTGTTTGGTAATACCTGGTATGTTCACCCATAGAATGTACTACTCTGACTGACCGACTTCCAAAGGGCAATTCTGAGGGACCCCGACGTTTTCCCAAATCCAGATCAGTTTGATCCTTCACGATTTTTGTCCACGACGGAAGGCAGCGCCTTGGCACGGGAAACGGTCGAGTCGACGGTGTTTGGGTGGGGGAGACGGTATGCATCTTTCACTGATCGTCATACATGGGGCTAATCCAAGGACATCAGCGTATGTCCTGGACGCCATGTCGGACACTCGGCATTGTTCATTTTGATTTCGCACGTCTTGGCATGCTTCGACGTCAGCAAACCTTTGAATGATACAGGGGAAGAAGTTGTGCCCGTGCCTGAATTCAACAACAAGACGCTGGTCCGGTATGTTGCATTGTTTTTCGATCCTCTTGTAGTAACCTCTGCCAACCTTGTTCTGTCTGTTAGGCGCGCGGTGCCCACACCTTGCAGGTTGAATGTGCGGTCGGACAGGGCTGCAAGTCTGTTCTCGCACCCGGAATGAGGGCTTCTTTCTCCATGACACGCAACGTATTCATGAGTCGGTCAGGCATATGTATTAGAAATTTCTGCAGATGTGGTTATTTTCTTGGGTCAACTTGTCAGACTTTTGTAGACGTTACACGAGTCGTTACGTAAACGCATGTTTGTGCAATCAGCTCAGCTCCCGATATTTCACCTTGCTTCTGCACTGGCCCGGTCGTTCTGACATGACAGCTCAAGTGTTGGCTCAAAACTTTGGGATCCTAGTCTTCGGAACTACTGTTCAGGCTGCCCCTGGGCGAACTCATGCTTGGATCTGTACAAATCGCTATCTCAGTCCAACCAGTGATTCGCGGTAGACGACAAAGTTACGCGCAAGAGCTGGTCGTTACAAAGAGATTCCCCCTGAACTTTCCGGAGACGGCCCACAGGCGCAGTCAGGGCCCGCGGCCAGGACACGGCCATCATAAGATTCCCCTGAAAACAAACCGCCATGGTCATTATCTCGATATAGATATCCTGAACAAGGTTGCCATGATGTAGGCCTTCAAGTGGGGTCCCACCTCCGAGACATCCCCTATCGTCGAGCGGTTTGGTGACATTGAGGTGTACGTGCGTGTGCGAGGAACAGTATACTGTACCATTGATTTGGTTGTATCCCAAGCCCGCTGTGGCGCTTGTCTTTCGTTCCTGTTGATGTCTCTGGAACCCGGCGGCGAGCAAGTGCTTAACCTTAACCATGCAGGGGAAACCTGAGCTTTCTTGAAAGCAGTACACATGTATGCGTGGTTACACAGTGGAAGTGAAAGGCTTACACTGTGGGGAATTCGATCAGAGGCTTCCACCACACCCTCAACCTCCACCGCAGCCTCCACCGCCTCCTCCCCCGCAGCCGCCACCACCGCCACCACCACCACCGCAACCACCACCACCACACCCACCGCCTCCACCGCCTCCACCGCAAGCGCCTCCACCACAGCCGTTGCCGCCAACCCCACCACCACAGCTTCCAATGACCTTGAAAACGGGAACCAAATGAGGGGGTCCTGGAAATGGTGGCACGAACAAGAAATCACGCACGGAAGTACACTGCGCACCACCATTCACTATATTGCCAACGCCAGCCACACACCCGCCGAGGGGCGCAAAGTACAGTGGGATTGGATAGAGAAACGGTTCTTGGTGCTGCCGCGCGTAGAGGTCGCTGGACGCCTCGCCTTTTGCAGCTCTGCGCTCCTCTTGGTGTCGTCGACGTTCGGACTTTTGCTGTCGACGTTGACGCGCTAGCAGGGCCATTCGATGGTTATGCATCGCAAAGACTGCGTTGTGGTCGCTGGGGTGTGTGCCAGGCGCTGCGGCGACTGGAGGCTGGAGTGCCCCATCCGTGGATGCCGATTTATCTTGCGTCAAAACACGCCGCAAGCGTTGTCCAAGTGTTGTGCCTGGGCGGGGGCACCCGCAATGGGTGTATGGGACCTTGTACCGGTCCTACGGTACGTTGGTGCTCGGCAGCGTTCATGAATTGTTCTCGCGTCACGACCTACGATCCAAGCACGACAGGTGACGTCGAATGCCGTAGCGAGGTTGTTCTCTTCAACCTTGTCATCACTAGATGCAAAAATCGAACATGCTGATGAACACCCATGCGACATCCCAGCGCGAATTGCTTGTACTCACTGGTCGACATACCGACCCACCAGATCCTTGCAATCTTTCTGGTACCGATCCGCAAGCAGTTGGTGAGTATGCCATGCGAGGTCAATGTCGAGGGTTGGAACAAAAAACGACCCAGGTGAATCAGCCATCAGGTTCAGAAAGCTGGAAAGATATGGATTATCACGAAGACGGTCAGTGTGGACCACGTACGCATGATATCTCGTCACACAGTGGTCTAGGATGATCGCTCTGTCACTGTCCGAAAAGAACCCAGGCTGTGTCCAGCCGAGCTCCGCCATTTTGCGTACGAACGAGCCCTGACGCAATGTCTGGTGTTCGATTGAGCCGGAGGAATCGAACAGAAATGGCGTAACTACGGACCGCGCCGACAAGTTCGATAGAAAATGGCCTGTCGTTACTATATGCACTGTAGATCCGGTCTGCCCTAGAAAATCGTCTTGACAATGCTATTGGCATGACCATAGCGACATACATGCCGGGCAATAGGGAATCCTTTAATTTCTTGGAAAGGTTGGAAGGGTTGTAGTCTAATGCTTGCATAATATCACGTGCTGTGACTGTGTCGCGGGAAGTTGAGGATCGAGCGGAAAAAGCCTTGATATTAGATGTCAAACGACTCTTGATAAGTGATGCGCGTTTAGTGTCCTTCATGTCATCTCGTGAATGGAGTGTCCCGCTGTAATCACAAGACGCAGATCCATACTGAATCATCAGTTTCATCGATAAGGTGCTCGAGTTCAGCGGGACAACTCACGCGAGGAACGTCCGCAGCGTATCACCGTCAGACACGATGTCACTTGCAAACTTGTAGAGTCCGAGCAATTCTGTTGTCATTTCTGCACGGCAAAAAGCACAGCGAGACTTAAATCTGGTCTGCGCATACCCCTGGCCCTCCGGCGCGAGAATCGCTGAACCAATAACTCGGCGGTTATTTATACAGCAATTTGAAAAGTCGGCGGTGGCACTCACGAACTTCTGTCAAGAGCTGGCAGGACGGGCAACGCACTGTCACATTCGTTAACTCCCGCGCTGATTCAAGTAGGTCATATGGTAGTCTTGTCAGGTCCATCCAAAGCTGCTTTCGCACCGGGTCCGGAGACTGTGTGAGCAGGTCGGGATGTTCCTGAGGGAAGGCACAGTGTCAATTCTGAACCTTTGGAATGAATGAGGTGCTCACGAGAAGGGTGGCCAAATACTCCGTATAGCGTGGCGACCACGAAAGGATCGGCAGGCGCATAGTGTCCTCAGCATACCAACTAGAAAGAACTCAGAAAACGTATAGTACTAGTACTCGGAACTTAAATTGTCCGCATACATGGGATTGAGAAGATATGTATGCCAGACCATCACGACGTCAATCGGAGGTAACGTCTTCTCGATGGTGCTAGTTGACACTGGCACAACGTTGCACCATCGTACAAACCTTCCGACCACATTTATTCCTTCTTCGTAGAGTTTAGAGGATCTAATGACTTACCTTTCGACTGCAAGGCTCACAAACCATGCCCAGCGCGCCTCTGCACCCATGGCATGTACTTCTGGGAGAGAACGGGATAGATCCCGAGACTCCACATCGCGTCGGAGGGTATCAAAAGCATGTAAGAGTTCGAGGTGACCTTTGAGTTGCCCAGCACGCACGAGGGGGCGTGTTTGACGCCGCCCAACCACGTATGTTGTTGGAGGGACACCTCCGGCGCTGTAAGGTGGCAACGGGCCCCCAATCGTCGACATGGTTGGTAACGTTAAGGGTGTATCAAGAAGAGCTGTGGATTGGCTGTTGGTGTCGTTGATAAACGCGGCGGATTCTAGTACAGCACACAGTAGTACCTGGCCCTGGAGGTGGGCGATTCAGGTTTCAGAATTCCACGGTGTCGATGCGATTACTTTAAGACGACACGGCTGTGCACACTGCAGGTACAACGCGTAACTCCGTGCAGTACGTCACCGCCTGTGTCCTGCCAGTGTATGGAAATATAGCTCAGCAGTCCCGCGTGAAATTAGCATACAGCATTTCGGACTCAAGTGGCAGCGGCACCAGCTTCTTATCAGCCGGCAACGGGCAATGTATGTAAAACAAACAGTGATATTGGTTTGGCCAGCCTCATTGGTGCACACCATTCACCAACTGAGCCCCACACACGTGATACACTGGATAAATATGAGGACAAATTCATTGGACAAGCGTTATGTAACCAGGTCGGTCTCGGCGGTTTCAGCAGAATAGTCAGTAAGTGTAGCCAGATAGCAGCAAGTCATTCGTATTCCTGCGATCCTAGTTACGTCTTAACGCCAACACCATGTGGTGAAAACAAGATTACAACGCGGTAAAGCTCTACATACGTTTGCCAAGCAGTATCGCAAGCCTTGAGAATTCTTATTCCGGGCGTGCGATCAAATTTGTGATCTTCTCCGATCGCACGTTTATCCTACATGGCACAGGCAGCGCTCGCCTAACACAGACGAGGTATGTAAGCATAAGACACCCTCGAACATTCAAATGATGGTGTACAGCATACCGGAAAGCGGTTTGAACATGAAATTCAAGTACAGGTTCCACTTCCTCCCCAGCATTATTCAGCGGTTTGCGGATATCGAAACACACCAAGATATGCGAGGTGAGAATGAAAAGCGCCGAGTACCCAACGTGGCGTCCAGGACATACCCTTTTGAATACCGAGTTAGCACCACCCACGTAGAAAGCATAGAAAGGTTGGATACCGTCTTCCCCAACCAAATATTACCGCCTCGATAGTTTCCCGTGCTGTAGCACTGCCTTCTGTTGTGCCCAGGAACCGGGAAGGATCAAATTGCTCCGGGTTCGGAAAGACCTCTGGGTCCCTCAGAATTGCCCTACCGATATCAGTTCGGCTCCAACTGGGATTAGCACACTTCGACCCACCAAACGTTCCCAGCCACGGTTGCTCCTTTTGGAATTCGGTAACCAAGGTATTCATCCTCTTCGGTAACCATATGAGGGAGCCCTGGCAGTCGTGAGCAATGAGTAACGAAGACCTAGCAAAACGGACTATACCAAGTGGGGTGACTACATTCCACCGGAGTACCTCCAGAACGATGCAGTCGATGAATGGGAGTGATGGCCGATCATCAAACGTTGGTAGGCGGTCCTGTTCGAGTACCGAGTCTAACTCACTCTGGGCTTGCTGCTGTATGTCGGGATGCAAGACCATAGCACCCACGAGGGTATACATGGAAGAGACGGTCTTGGTTGATGGGTCGACCGGTCAGGCATGAAACCTCCTAAATGTCTGAGTGCTTACCGTATCCATGGCGGCGATATACATGTTCGCAGCCGCATCACGAATTAGCCCCGCCTGGTGAGAGTGCTCAAGGTCTTCATCAGGGGGAAGCTGGCTCAAAAGCGTAGATATGAATGATGGACTAGCCGCTCCTGCTGCCTTGGAGACCAAATGTGGATACGATAATATTTAATCCGCAAAGTCTAGGAAGCGTACCATCTGACTTCGCACCATATCAAATGGCACGTAACGGAGTCGCTGATGTATTACCTTGCCCTCTGCAGCATCCTTCTGAAACCCACCACCTGGTAACCAGCTAGGATAATATTTCACTGGACAATTCTTTTGAATAGAGTCGTATACAGAGGAGTAACTGCTCACGAATGGGAAAATGGTCGGCCAGATGCGGACCGTTACGGGGAACCTCGAGCGCCTCCTGAACAATCTTCAGAAGTGGATCATCCGGATGGGTAACTTCGTGGCCATAACATATCCATAATATAGAAGATGCAACACTCCTAAAGAAACGGAAGCAAATTTCGAAAATGCTGCAAGACGAAGCCTTACAGGCGAATGAGCCCGGCCCAGTCGTTTGGAGTGGCACAGAGATTCCGCAGCAGAGTTCGGGCGCTCTCCAGTTGGACGTATTGCCAGTCCTTAATCTGCGCGAGGAAATAACGCTGAGCCACGGAGCGTCGTTCTTTGTGTGGCTCTCCTGATATGGCGCTGAACATCCAGTCACTACCTAAACTGAAACAGGTTCGAGCTGCTGTGCAACTACCACGCACGCATGTCGACACTCACAGTTCAACAAGCATGACAAGTCGCGGCCTGTGGGAGTATATGGCCGCACGCTTTTCCAGGAGGTCGCGGATGGCCTGCACCGAGTTGAGGATGATCATGTGGTTCCCCAAAACATCCATGTGCATAACGCTGCCTATCTGGTGATGAACAGAAGGGTGGCTACAAGATATTAGATGGTGCATACCATAGTCATTACGCCACTTCACGAACGCCCTCGCCTTCTCTTCATCCGTCTGTGGGAGATCTGAAAGATTGCCTGTAAGGAAGCGCTTCTTTGGACCAGGAGGGAGTCGCTTTGCACGCTGTCGTAAAAGATAACGAACAATGAGAAGCGTAGCAAGCGTCACCGGGATGTATATCGAGCGAGAGGCCATGTGTGCCGGCGAGAAGTTGGGGGTTTCAACTTGGTTACGTGACAAAGAGAATGCCTTTGCGCTTGAAAGCCTGGCGTGTGGATTGCGAGCTCCTGCGCATGCTGCAAAACGGCACTGGGCGCTCCTTGTATACGAGGCATGTTTGATAATTACGCAAGTCGGTCTGAGTCAACCACGCCCGCTCAGCCCGATCCTCGGCTCTGTATCTTTCGGCTTGACGTCAATATCACGTGAGCAGGTCAACATGTGTACTCCAAAGGGATGATGTGGGTACGAAGGCTGAGTAGATGATATTTAAGAATCCGAGTCGTCGAGCCATTAACTATGCGCATGGGTAAAGCTGACGGAGCACCCTGCGGCCACAAACACTAAATAGGCAGTGCAGAATGGCAGACTTGAGCTGGGAGACTTATTTGATCTTCCATAGCGTGACTGGAACTAGAGCTCAATGACTAAGTAACCACACAAAAGAATTGTTATCTACAACAGCTAGCAAACGCAGGGTGGGACCGTATGTCCTTTCCTCTTTCCAGCAGCGGGAATACCACGTAATGCGACCGTAACATCGTTATTCGGGGCGTAAGAGCAGACTTGCGACCTTCTCCGACCGCACGCTCATCCTGCAAGGGGTAGGTAGCGCTCGCCTGACCCAGGGACAAGGTAAGCATGAGCCCCCCCCCCCGAACAATCCGACCGGTTTGACGTACCGGACCATGAGTTTGGAATCGGATTCGAGTACAGGTTCCACTTCCTCCCCGGCATCGTTCAGCGGATATCAAAACATGCCAAGATGTGCGAAGCGGGGATGAATAGCGCAGAGTATCCGACGTGGCGTCCAGGACATGCGGATTAGCGTTACGAATGGGAGGGGCAAATGGCCGGTTACCGTCCACCCCACCCAAACGCAGTGGCTTCGATGGTCTCCCGTGCTGCGGTACTACCTTCTGCTGCGGCCAAGAATCGGGAAGGGTCAAATTGCTCCGGGTTCGGAAAGGCCTCTGGGTCTCTCAGAATCGCCCTTCTGAGGTCAGACCAGCTCAAATGATAGGGCATAAATTAACATACCAAGTGTTTCCCAACACAGTTGATCCCTTGGGAATTCGGTAGCCAAGGTACTCATCCTCTCCGGAAACCATCTGAGGGAGTCCTAGCAGCGAGTGAGCAGTGGAAAACAGGGATTCGACGAGACAGGTGATACCAAGTGGTGTAGCCACATTCCATCGGAGTACTTCGAAAACAATGCAGTCAATAAAATGATAGTAATGGCCGATCACCAAACGCTGGCAAACGATCCTGGTCGAACACCGAATCCAGCTCGCTCTGGGCTCGCCGCTGTACATCAGGGTTCAGGACCATGGCACTTAAGAAGGTATACACGAAAGAAAGTATCTTGACTAACGAGTTAGCAGAGGGGGGTTCTGAAGGTCCCCGTGCTCACTGCTTCCATAGCAGCAGCATATAGGACTGCTGCCGCGTCACGAATCAGTGCTGCCTCACGGGAATGGTCCGGATCTTCATTTGGCGGAAGCTGACTCAAAAGGGTGGATACGAACGAAGATTTGGCTATCCCTGCTACCTTGAAAATCAAACAAAGATTGAGTAACAAGAAGTGTTCACAACGAACAAAGATGCATACCATTTGATGTCGCACCAAGTCGAATGGTGTGTAGCGAAGCTGCTGGCCCAATATCTTGGCCTCTTTCGCGTCCTTCTTCAATTGACCGCCCGGTAGCCAACTAGGATAATACTTCACTGGCATGATTGTTTAAATAGAGTAATGTATGAAGAGGCCGCCACTCACGAACGGGAAAATGGTCGACTAGATATGGATCATTACGGGGGCCCTCAAGTGCCGCCTGAACATTCTTCAGGAGGGGATTGTCGGGCTGTGTGACCTCGTGTCCATAACAAATCTTCAATATAGAGGATGCGACGCTCCTGAATATGTGAAGGACAACTCTGAGCACGCTGGGCGGAATCTTATAGGCGAACGAGCTCAGCCCAGTTATTCGGATTGGCCTGTATGTTCCGAAGTAAAGTCCGGGCACTTTCTAGCTGGGCATGCTGCCAGTCCTTGATCTGTGCGAGAAAATAACGCTGAATCACAGAACGATGTTCTTTGTGCGTGTCTCCCGAGATGTCACTGAGAACCCAGTCATTACCTACACTGAAATAGGTTGTTAATCCAGCCACCTCACACGCATACCGATGCTCACAGTTCAACGCGCATGGTCAATCGTGGTCTGTTGGAGTATATAGTAGATCGCTTTTCCATAAGGTCCAGAGTAGCCTGCACCGAGTTCAGAACAACCATATGATTCCCCAACACCTCCATGTGCATGGTATCGCCTGCCATATGGTCAGAATGGCAGTCACAGACGACTAGACTGTAATACAAACCGTAGTCCTCACGCCATTTCACAAAAGTCTTGGCCTTCTCTGCATCCGTCTCCGGGAAGTCTGAAAGATTGCCTATCAAGAATCGTCCCTTTGGACCGGGAGGGAGCCGCTTTCCACGCTCTCGTAACTTGAAAAGGCAGTGCACGATAAGAAATGTACCAGCCGCCAAGGAAACATATATCAAGGGAGGGGCCATGCGTGATCAATGGAAATGTTTGAGCATCTGATTCGAACGGCCTAAAGAGGTTGCTTAAAACCATAACCACCACCGGCTTGTCTGCATGGACGCTTGGAGGTCGGCCTTGGTGACAAAGAAAGTTGATCGGACGGAGCAGTGTAGCATGCGACCGGTGATGGCATCGAGTCGCAGGGACGGGCTTTTCAAGTTTGGCAGTGTGCCAATGGGGTCTAGTCCGGTGTACAAAGTGGCTGGGGTCCTGTGCAGTGGGGAGACGCTATCGTAGGAGCCTAGTGCAGGTCGTACTATCTACCATCATGCCCTGCCAGGAGTCGACCCAGGGCGAAGTGAACAACGGTATGTAACGGCCATTAACCCTCTGCAGAGTCGAATATGCACTAGTCTCTCCTCGTCACCAGTCATCACTACACGTTTGGAGGCAGTGGTGTATGCAGATATTCCTATAGAACTACAACCTAGACTTCAAAGCCGGACATGTGTGATATCTGACTAGACAATCGAATCTGATCTCGTGGAGCTTGGGTCCGAGTGCGTATAGGAGGGCACCAACTACTATCACCCCTGGTCAACGTTGGCAGGAGTATCACTTGCAGTCAGTCGTAGCTTGTGACCGGGTAGCGAATATCATCTTCGTGTCTGATGTAAACGAATCCTGACGTTCCGAGTCATAGACCGTGTTTGAATCCGCCCGAACCTCGGAAAATACCAAGTGGGTCGATGTAAGCCTTGCTGACGTCGACCGTTCCCAGGCCACTCCTCTTGACACCCTGTAGACGATCAAAACGGGTGCGATGACCTACGCAATCAAGGTGTTAGGGCCACCGACTACACAACAGCACATCACGAAAAATGATCTACCTGCACATTGCAAAGGGTCATTAACAGGACGGTCTGGCCCGGGTTGCCTACTCCATACACAACGATGAACACAAGTGACCATGTCGCATAGAGCACCGACGATTCGATGACCATCGCCGCAATGCTAGTATACGGAGATGCCTGTGCTTCCTTGCGTCCTGTACACAAGGCATTATTCAATCGTAGTACAATATCCTCCTCGAAACGAAATACCTAAAGTTCTTTCCGTTTGCTTCTTGAAGAGGAACAACCGGATAGAAATGAATGCTGTGGCGAAGACGTTCAACGTCACGGAGAGGGCAAAGCATGGAATGGCAGCCCTCTTCGTGAAATCCGAATACAGCGTTCGATTTTCACCCAGTATTGCCATCATGTAACACCCGGTACCTAGGGATTTTTAAGAAAATAGGCGCTACTGGCGCAAGGTTCAGGGAGCGAGAAAACTAACCAAGTATGCCAAGGTAAATCACAAACATGAACGAGAAAATCAAACCACGGGTGCGGGGGAGAGCCCCATAGTAAAAAACGACGAGCCGCCATAGCTACCCCGAGCTTGGTCAAGCAGTGCACCCCAAGAACGGCTCAGGCTCACCATCAAAGCATCAGAGAGCCACATCGTCAACAGATACGTCGAAGATGCAAGTACCGGAATGGGCTTGTTCCATGTGTTGGCCAGATACGCAGCAGGTCCCCCAGGGTAGTCCATCTGCCAGGAATATGCATATATGCTGCAATATGCGTTGGCGATCGTCGAGATGCTTGACAACGTCCACAATGCAGTGACCCAGACGGTCAACAGGGCGGTCCTCCTTCTGGGACCTTTCGAACGAAGTTCACGGATGAGGTTGTACATGCAAACCGAATAAAGGGATGTCATGATACCGCATGTGATGCCGGAAACGAACGTGGTAGCAGCAAGAGAAACACTCCCGCTGTACAGAGCAGCATGGGATGGCGCCTCTGAAGATGTCATCGAGCGTGGGCGGGCTTTCGGTATCGTTCTTCGCAGGTTCCATCTCAGGGCTTTTTGTGAGAAGTCTGGCGTGCTCCCAATGGCGGTGCAATGATACCCGGTGATGAAGACTTCCTGAATGGCAACTAAAATTAAATTTACCGTGATGAACATTTACTTATCCGTCAGAGACGCGCGCGCTTTACAAATGGCCCATCTTGTCATCATATCAACTTCGTGGAGAGATTCCCAGAGAGCATTAAGCCATCGATTACTAGGAAGCTATTGTGCTCAGGTAACATGCCCCCAGCCAACATCGTCCCTTACGATACTTGGGCACATAGCCCATCGTACACCCAGAGCTCCCAGAAGAGGCCGTTTCTTCCGTGGAAAGGTGGAACCTGTACGCCCACAGTCACCTGATCAAACCGCTCCCCGGCGGCCTCGGTATCGGCTGATTGGATGATCCGAAAATGCGACAATTACCGGGGAATATCATGGTATTATGTAATGTTTCTGAGTAGTCTAACTTCAGGACAGCCGTCTTTCTGAAAGCCTTTCCTCAGGATCTGGGAGGGACGCATGATGAGGCTTCGAGGTACCGACAGTGGCGAGCCCTGAGGCCTGAGGTATGCTTCCCAAGCTGCAATCCCAGCCGCCCGAGACTATATTTTGCTGTCAGTTGAATATGGCCGTCTGAAACCGCCCCGCCCCCAATCTGATGCGCCCGGGAGCAGAATCATGTGACATCGCCTTACGGGGCAACGCCACGAGGTTCGCACCAATATTTCCAGAGCAATGCTGTTCCATTCAATGAGTGCCCGCGTTGCCTCCGCTAGACATGAGTTGGTCCTTGCCAGTGCACGGCGCACGCCCAATTTCCCTCGGTATGCACGCCGATTAATTTTGTGTGGAGCATTCAAGTTGTATCACGATAACACGGCGATTTGAAGTGCGTCTCCATCCGTGATCCGTTGATCATGCAGCCAGAATTCCCACATGATCCATGTCTGCTCAAGTTTGCTTTTTAAACCCTATAGTGTTTGTGGCTGCATTTTCCGTCCCCCATCGCTCACACGTTTGAAGGACACACCTTTTCGACGCCATCTCTGATACTTCCGCGTAACCATGCAGCTCACCTTGATGTCTCGCGTCATGGCCATAGCGCTGATCACCCTCTCACAACTTGCCCTCGCCGCGCCCTTGCAAAGCGGCCCCGGCATGAAGCGGACCACCGAAGGGCTTGAATGTATGTAATGTGTACAATACGTTATTCGTTCGGCTTACACACACCTTTAGCAACTGATGGTCTTGAAGCCACGGATCTCTATCTTTGAAAAAACAGAGGGAGTATGTAGGTAAGCAAGGTCGTTGAATGAAACCTGGCTTGCCTTACCTGCATGAGTGTAGGAGTTCCTCCGAACGTACATGCGAAATGCAGCACGGGTGGTCATGGTTGGTTTGATATCGAGGGTCGTTCCGCATCAAATGTATGGACGTGTCTGCAAGATGGATCTCGAATGATTGAAATAGCGGTACCGCGATCATGATCTCTATGACTAGGAACGACCAGAGGGTCGTCAAGTAAATTGAGAATTTCTGCAGCTGGCCCAGGGGCAGCATGTCAAAATGTACGGTGAATCGGTGGTCTATTGGGCTGATCGCTACTAGCTTGAGGCCCTAGACGCTGACTCTGATCAGCGCTCAGCTGCTGCGCCCAATGGTTTAAACGTATCCTACGTGCCCTGTTCCCGACGCCGGACCGCCAGAAGCACCCGCCCAGTTCAGAGAGGACAAGCTTATTATCACCGGATCCGAGCTAAAGTATGCTCTTGGCCCGGGCGACGTCAATTGGGGAGACGTGTTCCTCCCTAGCTGAAGTCAAGCACCCATTTCAAATCGTCGAATTCCGGCGGTTGCATTGCTGGCCGAAGCCCAAAGGTATAATCGAAATTTCACGCAGAGTCGACATCAAACCTGAGCGAACTGGCATTATGGCTCCACTTTACCAGTGCGTGCATGGTCGGCCGACAGTGAGGATACCGGCAAGCCTAAGTGGTATACTAGCGCTCTCCGACCTCCAGGGAGTTGTAAAAACGTCATTTGATTGTAGGCGCTGCGTTCTTTTTCTGCTCCTTCAGTCTTTCGATACGCTTTTACCCCCGACCATCGTCAGTCAGTCTGGTGGTCGGCTGGGCACGGAGAAGGGGACTACGTACCAGGCGCCGCTCCTCTTTCCTTCTTGCCATTTCCAGGACCTTGTCTTCCTTGGACAGTCCCGTGGTTGATTTGGTAGCACTCGAGTCTGGACCTGGGAATGAAGGGAGTGGTGACGGTATGGGGGTAGATCGAGAACTAGAAGCCGGAGAAGGGGGGGCTGGTTTGTTATGTGTTGTGCTTGACTTTCTTTGAGGTTGGGGTGTGAGCATGCGAGAGGGAGGTTGAAGTGAGCCCCACAGGGTCGATGGGGCCATGGATGGTGAGCTTGCCAGCGTCTCCATAGCGCCCCATTCGTCTTCGCCTAGACGTGAAGATTAATGAAATGCCAACGTCGCGTAAAGCCATGAACTGAGCGTACCCTTCGGGGAGCTTGGCCATGAAGCACTAAATCCAAGATCGGTCGATGAGTACTTGGATACCGCGGTGGCCGGCGCACTCTCGAATGCACCTATGAAATAGGCGTAGTGAACACAGGCGTTTCAACAGATGAGATGGCTTACTCCAGTCTCCCTCGTCAGCATTTACGTCCAATAAATCAACCGTACCCCAGGTGTTGGTTTCATTATCTTCTGCGGCAACTTGTTCTGCGAGCTGTGCTGCGCTCGCCTTGCTCCCGCCGAGTCGGAGGCCTTTCGGTTGCGCAAAATTAACGGAAGGGTTCGCCTGCGATAGGACGTCTAATTCAGCGCTGGTAAGCCCAACGCCGTTATTGATGGGCGTCGAGGTACGCCTGTCAGCATTGGTGGCGATCGTGCTCTGCAAGTCGCTTGGAGCAAGCTACGAGAAGGATATCAAGAGAAGGAAGAGTAGAACGTCAAGAGATTCACCTTTCTCCCAAGAGAAGACATCGCCCAGCCGGCGAATACCCCAGCGGCTTCCGTCGCCGAGTTAACAAGAGTCGTTTGGGTGAACCCTCCTGGAATGGGCAAGGGCGCATTTGCACCATCACCCTCTACCAGTGCAGTTTCAGGCTACATAGTGATCACGGAGTGCAGAAAAGGAGGGAAGCTAAATCTCACCATGGACGCTGCGTGTGTTTCCAAGCACTTCATGAATAATTCCATCGCTTTGAATGCCTGATCCCGCACCACTCTAGACAGTGGTCAACACAACACCAGCGCGACCATCTACAACTCTCACTTTTCTTTGTCGAGTGTAGCACCAACGACGTTTGGAATCACCTTGGTGGTCACGTCTTCGACTTTGAAACATTCACAACTCGCTGTAAATGCCATCAATCCCGCCACCCGGGCGTGCACAAAAGGGTCCTTCAACGCTTTCGAGAACGCGGGAACTAGAACTTTTTGCTTGGTGTTGTAACCTAGGGATGGCGCCAGTCGTCCGATGAGCACACAGGTATTTGTTCTAATGGACGCCTCAGGGTCACTTTGAAGACGTGCGAGATGACGAAGAAGGTCATTGTTAAGAATACGATCGCTGAGCTACGCACACAAGTTCTATCTCTATTAGGACTGGACCGAGGATAAGTTGAGAAACACACCTTGGGCGAAAGAAGTATGATAGAACGTATCGTCGCTTCACGAATGACAGGAACTGTATCTGTAAAGCCAGTTTGCTGTGGGCGATGCCAATCAACACTGCAAAAACGAAAAGATCAGAGCACGTACGAGACTGGGCCAGATCTTATCTACAACAGCTTTCTTGTCAAGTTTGTCCGCGTATTCGGGGAGGTTGTCGAGGAGCGCCATCCTTGTGCCTCTATCGGGACTCGCGAAGAGCTTGATAAGTGGACCAAGGACTATATTCACATACTCGCCCGGTGTAACGTTTCTTCCGAACTGTAAGACTAGAGGGACAATCGTGGCTGCGGAAGCGCCCCCGAACTCGAGCGCAGTCACAAGGGAAGGAAGAATGCGGAAAGAGGCAAATTCGGGAGGGAACGAGGAGGCAGACTCATTCAGCGTACTGTGTTGATGTTGGACGGACGGACCCCTCGTATCACAGAAATCACAACACCTACCGAAGAAGGATTGCTTTCTCTCCCTCGTTTCCCAGGCTGAAATTGTCCAGCCCGGCACACCTTCACCAATCGATTGTTGGCAAAAAAGCCCGAACCTTCACCTGCCGTCACTGCCATACCACTATCCAAGAATGCCTTGGGCGTCATGCGGCCCTTCGGACTTGGGTTCAGGAGCTTCTTGTAAAATGGAAAGAGGGAAGGAGGGATAGATCCACGAGAAGATGGTTGAGGGGATGGATGTGGGGGTTCTGCGGTCTCCGGTGGGGGATGGGTAGGATTAAACACGGAATGCAGGAGCAGGCCTAGAGCATAACTGTCCGCGGCTGAGACAGGGCCACTGTACACCCCATCAACAAAGCTTCACCAAGTGAGGAATATAACCTCACTCCTTCAACGCGGACCACCCACTCTTCTTCACCTCTGGTGGCGCGCAGCTCATCGATCCTGGTAGCAGACCTCCCATTGTCTAGATCAAATTAGCCACCAGTATGCTGAGTCCGGCATCGACCCACATAGAGAACCGGGTTGTCATCTCTTGGGTTGCTCAATACCTCGAAACCACCCAACTTCCACTCGCCAGAGGGTGATATGAAGATCGCGTTTGGTCCAACGCTGCCATGGGTCGACGAAGCAGAGTCGTTGATGAATGCAAGCGCAACCTAACGTCTTGTGTTTCCTGGCGAGGCAATGCAAACAACCGATGTGTGACATACCGATATGCGATGCAACCCCCAGAGCAACCAGTCATTTCGCTCTTGCTGGTTCTTGGACGCCCATGCTTGTAGCATAGCCGGCAGTGGTCGCACGCGTTCCGTCATGATGAGAATCGCACTCTCCGATTCGACGACATCCATGAACTTGAGTACGTCAGGATGCCGGATGGTTCGAAGTTTGCGCAACGCATTCTTGGCGAGGGGGATAGTCGACTTGTTGAGTGGGTGCACGAAATCGTATTCAAAGACCGACACCAGGCTTCCGTCGTCCTAGTTGCTGGTGAGGTCAGGCCATAACGAGGATGAGATGTGCGTGACAGTACTCGTTTCGTAGCGTCGTATAAGACCCAAAACGTTTCGCAAGAGGCGATTTTTGGACCAAGGGTGAAGGGTAAGTTAATGCCCGACTTTTGGACGAGGGTGGATACAGCGGCTGAGCCAAGATTGCGCAAGTAGTCCATCCGGATTCTGGAAGCCTGAGCGTAGCACTGGAGTGTCTTGCTGAGTGTCGACACGTCCCGGCAAAAGGAGTGACAAACAAGTGAATTGTCGGAAATAGGAATGCACTGGCAAAATCACGATCCCTTTACAGCACATACGCTTCTCATTCAAATAATCTATCTACGAAATGATTCATCTCGGAGAGGATCAAAAGTGCTCAGAGCTCCGTTCTGGAAACCGGTAGGTCCTTCCTCTTATCATATATATCATAAACAGCTGGGGCCCCTATAGCCTGTAGTTCACGCGCGACGTTCTCCACTTCCGCGAAAACCCGAAGTAGGTTGCCTCCCGTTAGACCCGCGAGTTCGTATTTGTCCCACCCCCGTTCATAAAGTTCAGCTATCTAGCGAAGGGTGAGATGGTTGCGAATTATAAGTGAAAGGAAAGCCTACAAGAGCTGGGTACTTGGACACATCTTCTAGTCCCTCGGGAGTGGAGCTTATTCCATCATAATCGCTACCCATTCCAACACTACGCAAGTAATTTTAACTTTATCGGGCATCAGTAGCGACAACGGAGACTTACTGTTTCTTTCCGGTAACCTTAGCAATGTACTCGATGTGATCAGCCACCGCCTTAACGTTAGCCTCACCATCGGGTGCAACAAACTCGGGTGCGAAGTTGACCTATCAGAGCGTCAGAGCTATCTGAAGGTGTAGCGAACGTGCAGGGCACACCATGACAATACCATCTTTCTGCCCCTCGCCTGTGCCGATGAGGCTGAGCACTTCATCAGGCACGTTGCGAGGCACGTTGTGGACGGCCCTTGCAGATGAATGGGACCATATGACAGGTGCCTTGGAGTGCAAAATTGCTTGTGTCGCAGTCATATCGGAAGTATGCGATAAATTGATTAGCATCCCAATCCGGTTCATCTCCTCAATAAGCTTAAACCCAATAGCACTAGAAAATAATGCGTCAAGACGACGAGTGCTGAGAAGGAGAGTAATCGAACCTCAAACCGTAGTGTAAAGGTGGAATTTGCGTCAGATATCCACACGAATCGGCAAAAGCATTGTGGCATGTGTGCGTGAGAGTCACGTATCGGACACCAAGTGCATAATACTGTCGGAGCACCGAAATAGAGTTCCCTAACTGATGTCCTCTGGCAATAATCCCAGTAAATAGGAACAAACTGTCGGGAAGTGACTAACCCTTCGACGCCAAGTAAACTGGCAATCTTTCCCTGCTTGATCGCTTGCTTGATATCCTCAGAGCTGAACGCATAGCTAAATGTCTGGAGAATTGTAAGTTCTGATCATGCGGTACGCTGGCGAGCCTTACGTCAGGATACCTCCCGATCAGACCTTTGGCAACGTCTATTTGCTCGAGCGTATCGCTGAGATGAGATATTTAATCAAAGGTTTGTTGAAATGGGAAAAGAACACACCGCACTCTCCATGTAGCAGTCAAAAAGTCCCTTCCCTCAGCTGAACTCTCGGCGCAAGGGACATAAACAGACCTGTACAGAATCCATGAGGCCGAGGGCAAAACGGTTGAAAAGAAGCACACCAAAAAAAGCCACCCACTCTCCCTTCGCGGAGACGAGGAATGTCGACATGCATTGGAAGTTTGACGTCCAGTGGGACGTCAGAAACATTGTTTCGCCAACCCACTCGCACGAGATATGGCAGATCTGACAAAGGGTTTGAACAAGGCGACATGTTGACAATTTGGACCAACCAATATGACCGTCCTGTACTGGATATCAGCCGCGAAGCAAACCGATGAAATAAGGGCATACGATGACAGGGGCAGAGTCAAGCAGCCTCGCGGCCGCAAGATTCGGGTCCCTAGGCAGCTTTCCGGACCAGCCATGATCCCTGAAATGGCCGGGATCGAAGAGGGCGAGTACGACACCGACAACGAAAATTGCACCCAACGCAGTCCAGACGACAGACCGGATATGAAGTGTTCGGGTCCGCTGTTGTGCGGCTGCAAATTCTGCATCGTCGTGCACATGGTTATGCTGACTGGGCTCCTCATCTTGAAGTAGGGGCTGGTTTTCGCTACTCATGGTTGCGAGTAACAAACACGGGGTGCGAGAAGAAGATTAACGAGCCTATCAAGTTGTTCTTCGCAGAGTACATAGCCTAAGAAGGATTAGGTTTGGTCATGGATTATGTAATATACCACCACCGTACGATGTTAGCCCCTCGGGGTGGCACATTTTTCAAATTGATCCTTGCACAGACCAGTCTTGCCACCGTGCCATCGTTGAGATATCCAAGTGTGGGAGGCTCTCGTGCACCTCGCAAGGACGCAGCCGCATCTGTACACTGTCACCTGCGAGGCTCAAGCATTGTCCTCCCGATGCTCTGCCTGCCTGGATGCGTTCTCTTGAACCCTGCCTCATCCGATGCGTGTGCAGATGGTCCGATGCCGTCGCTCGCCGTCGTCCTTGGGCGCTCCGCCTGCTTGCCCCCGCCCTGCACTTTTTGCGCTGCCTTACCACGCCCTCTGTATGTCGAGACGTGACGCACCTCCCTCGCGACGTGTATGCAGCACAGATGCTATACCCACCTAAGGCACCTCATGGCTGCTCTCATCCCCGGTAGAATCCGACTGGTCGGGAGAGATTGGCCGTATATGATACCCCACGAACGTAAGTCGTAGACAGGGGCTACGACGGCCAGAGGGTGCAAGCGATGGTGAGTTGATTCCCGTCGACCATGAATGCATGACCTGGACATGGACGCTCTCGTCCGTCGTTCCCGTGGCCCCCTTGGGTCTCAAAGAACGACCCACGAGTTTGGTAACTCTGACCGACGTTGCGATTGGCCTGCTGAGGATGCCATCTGGCCCTGCGCGTTCGTGGTCGGTGGTCTTTAACGCGTTCGTCACACGTGTGGGCGCATTGCCTGGACTGCCGCATCAGGAGACCGTCCGGGGCACCCTGATGTGTTATCAAGGAGGAAATCCTCAAAGTACCCACATTCGAGGCGTCAACAACGATAATACGCGTTCGCGCAGACAGTTTGGGTTCCTAAAGGAGTGCATCGTGCCCTTATCGAAATAGGACGGCGAATAGTCGCATCGTCCTTGGGACTTGCGGCGGAAAGCATGCGTCTGCATCAGTGGCTGTCACGCTCTCGGCCAATAGCATACCCAAGGGAGCAGAATTGACCACCAATGAAACGGACGAAACGTCCAAAGGTGTTTTTCAACCATCCCCCCTCCTCCAAGTCGCGGCCATACCTCGCCCCCCTTGGAGGACGACGTCCGCGATGGCCATCTTTGGGCACTTTGTGGCTAGACTGGTCCCCTGGGCCACGGGCAGACGTCAGCTGTCCATATTTGTCCCAGTGCCAAAGACTGCAACACGGGTGACGAGCAGGATGGACAAGTGGCAGAAAAGGCCGCACAGGAGACGCCAGCAACGGTCCACTTCTGGCATTTGAACTTCACGAGGTCAGGCTCACTACAAGTCTAGCCCTTTGAAAGGCACCATCGAGCACGCCTTTGGGTACACGCGCTTCCTTGTCAGTAACCTAGGAACAAATTTGCCAGTTACCGAGATCAGGTCGCATTCACACCCAGCCGTTTGACCGCCTTGCCCATGGTGGAACATTTCTGCTGATCCATCAGCCGTCCATGGCCGTGCGAACTCGGAGCCATGCTCGGACTTGGTGGGG
>JBBPLS010000205.1:20570-37717 GCA_038089895.1 Boletellus ananas | reverse complement strand
GGAAGAAGAGAGGCAGGCAGAGGAGGAGGCAAGGAGAAAGGAGGAGGAGAAGCAGAGGAGGAAGGAGAAGGAAAAGGCAAGTCTCTAGATACTTGAATGCTAATCACCATCCCTCTCACCTGGTTCGAACAGATCAAACGCGAGTTGGCCAAAAAGGAGGGCCGTTTGCTGACGAAAAAGCAAAAGGAGGAAAAAGCCGCTGCTGAGCGACGCAGACAGGCACTGATTGCATCGGGTGTGCAAATCGAAGGCTTGCAACAGCCGTCCGGGGTGCCCTCTGTTAGTAAAAAGGTGACCTATGGTTCACGCAAAAAGAAAGCGCCCTTGAGTAAAGATAAAAGTTCCGCCCCTGCATCACCTGTTCTGGAATCAAGGCCTCTTAGCCCTGCCCCAACCACCGCGTCTCCTGCTCCTGCTCCAGCAGAGCTTCCGGGTAAAATCGATGACGTCAAGGATGAGTGGGACGCAAGTAGCGCGGAGGAAGATGGCGGTGCTGCATTGGCACCGGCTGTCAAGGATTCATGGGAGGCTTCAAGCGAGGACGAAGAGAGCGCGCCTCTACCCCCTGAGAAGAAACCTGCAGATGTGCCTGTCGTTTCTCCTGCACCTGCACTTCCCCGATCCGCGAAAGGAGCAACGCTTGGTACGTACGTTTGGGCCCCAAGTCTTCTTGTTTATCAGACGGTTTCAGCATCACCCGCAAATGGATCGATCAAACCTTTGCCACCCCACGGATCCACGCCAAAGCCTGCAGCAGGGGATTCCACGGAAGAGGAGTCATCTGAAGAGGAATCGTCCGAAGACGGATCGGAAGACGATTCAGAGGACAGCTCTGAGGAGACTAGCGACGGCATGACGAAAACGCAGCGTCTAGCCGCACAGAGGAAGGCAGAGGCCGCCGAGCGTAGGGCAAAAGCACACGAGGCTGCACTCGCCGCGCGTAGCAAGGACGACTTGCGTAGTCCGATCTGTTGTATCCTGGGCCACGTCGACACTGGCAAGACCAAACTGCTCGACAAGGTCAGGATCCGTGGCTCCTCCTCCCTACGATCCTTACGCGACCGAGCCAGATCCGGCAAACTAACGTACAAGAAGGCGAGGCCGGTGGTATCACGCAGCAAATCGGCGCGACGTACTTCCCTGTTGAAGCGATCAAGACGAAGACGGCGGTGTTAAACAAGGTCTGTGGTCGACCGTCATCGTCCCTTCTTTTTAACGGTGTGACACAGGAAGGGAAACAAGAATACAAAGTCCCAGGCTTGCTTATAATTGACACGCCCGGTCACGAATCGTTCACGAATCTGCGCAGTCGTGGAAGCTCGCTTTGCAATATCGCCATTCTCGTCGTCGATATCACGGTAGGTTTCCTTACGGGGACGGGAATGTGCTCACGATCGACCGGAAGCATGGCCTGGAAGCACAAACGCTCGAGTCTCTTCGCTTACTCAGAGATCGCAAGACCCCTTTCATCGTCGCCCTCAACAAGGTGATGCTCCCTCCGTCTGGGTGACCCACCGCTTCTCAGTTCGATCCAGATCGATCGTATGTTCGGGTGGGAGGCAACTCCAGATGGCGCCTTCCAAGAATCGTTCGCCAAACAGAAGAGATCTGTGCAACGCGAATTCGAGGATCGCGTTCAGAAGACTATCCTCGCATTCGCAGAGCAGGGCCTGAACGCCGTGCTCTACTACGAGAACAAGAACTTTGCCCGGAATGTCTCTCTCGTACCCACTTCCGCCGTCACTGGGGAAGGCGTTCCGGACATGATCATGCTTTTAGTCAATCTGACCCAGCAACGGATGAGCGATCGCCTCATGTACCTGTCAGAACTAGAGTGTACGGTATTGGAGGTCAAGGTCGTCGAAGGTCTCGGAACTACAATCGACGTCGTCCTTTCCAACGGTATTCTACGCGAGGGTGACAAAATTGTTGTCTGCGGTCTCAATGGACCCATCGTCACCCAAGTCCGCGCGCTACTCACCCCCCAACCCCTACGTGAGCTGCGGATAAAGGTGTGTGACCGCTCACGCTGCCAAATCCCTCTCGCTCATCTTTGCGTCACTCGTAGTCTGCCTACGTGCACCATAAAGAAGTCAAGGCAGCGCTCGGCGTCAAAATTTCCGCGCCCGATCTTGAGAAAGCCATCGCTGGTTCACGCCTCCTGGTCGTCAGTCCCGACGACGATGAGGAAGACTTGATGGAGGAAATCATGTCTGATCTTACATCCCTGCTGAACTCCATTGATAAGTCCGGCCGGGGTGTCTCTGTACAGGCGAGCACGCTGGGTTCACTCGAAGCCCTCCTCGACTTTTTGAAGGTGAGCAAGATACCTGTGTCGGGAATCAATATCGGTCCCGTCCACAAGAAAGATATTATGCGTGCGGCAACCATGCTCGAGAGGGCCAAGGAGCTCGCGGTTATTCTTGCCTTTGATGTTCCCGTCGACAAAGACGCCGAGAGGTTGGCAGAGGAGATGGGCATCAGGATATTCAAAGGTTCGCACTAGGCCATGTTCGGCATGGACTCACTGACGTCTATCCAGCTGACATCATTTACCACTTGTTCGATGCGCTCACCGCATACAATAACGAAATCATGGAAGCTAAGCGCCGAGATGCTGCGCCACAAGCAGTCTGGCCCTGCCGGCTGAAGACTATCGCCCCATTTTGCAAACGAGATCCCATCATCTTGGGTGTGGATATTCTCGACGGAACACTACGGGTTGGCACACCGATCTGCGTTGTGAAGATCGACCCAACTACCCAGAAGAGGGACATTATTGACCTGGGGAAGATGTGAGTAACAGTAACCAAGATGTTGGCTCCGGGTTGGTCCTCACGAGAATGCGGGCAGCACGTCGTTGGAGATTAACCACAAGCCGCACGAGGCGAGTAGAGAGCTATCGTTTTTTCGGTATGGTTGATGTTTGTCGCTCCAGATTGTCAAGAAATCACAAGCAGGCGGAGGTGTGGCCGTCAAGATTGAGCATGCTGTATATCAGTCGGCCAAGATGTTCGGCCGTCACTTTGACGACAAGGATGAGCTCCTCAGTCACATCACGAGGCAGAGTATCGATGTTCTCAAGGTAGGGCATTTGAGCGAGCCACACATTCCCTCTGATGATGGAATACTTTCAGTCGTCGTTCAAAGCTGACGTCTCCAACGAGGAATGGCATCTCATCAGAGCACTGAAACAGGCACGTCTTTGGTGTTTCCTTCGTTGCTGTTGCCTGACAGTTGACGCAACAGCGACTGAACATCCCATAATCGATTGATCCTCGAACGTGCGACCCATGTATGATGGTGACTTGCCGATCGGAGTTACATACATCACTGTATTTATACCACACCCATCGTCTGCTACACAGCGCCTGTTTCTCCCTTGAAACCGTCGCCTCAAGTCGCAATGTCCGTCTCCCACAGCGCAGATGGCCACAAAGCCGGCCAAAACGCGAATGAAAGCGCCCCTGCTCAAGATGCAGACGCCCTACAGATGGTAATGAGCCGTTCGAGACGACGGGATGACCTTGTGGGATGACGTGTCCGGGCATTACTGGTAATCGGTAACATCACTTTATAGTGGTGTACTGGAAAGGGCTGCGGGTATCCCTGATTGCAGACTCAGAGGGTATCGACCTGCAGCACGCAGATCGTGCCGTCCGAGGAGGACGCACCAGGGGTTGAGATTATACCGCTTGAACCTGAACAGCGCTCATACCTGCGTAGGGAAGCCCCCAGTATCGTCCCACTATTACCGCTCCTACGGGAGCAAATACACACAGCTGACATCGTTCGCCCCGCTCCAGGACCAGCTTGGGTATAAACAGGTGGAGAAGATCTTACTATTATTCGCGTTCGCGGAGCAATTCATGACGTGTACTGTAGCAACTCCACCGTAGCTGGCATCTCATCGAAAGTTTCGCTGCCAGCTTTGTAGCTCTGAACTTTATCGGAGGTGTCCGGTATGTATTGCCTGGTGCGCAAAGCACGTCCATTGAGAATGATGAACGATTCTTCATTCTAGTTCGTACTTGTTCCTTGGGTTGCTTGCGGGCGGTCCTGCTGCGATATGGTATTCACTCATACAAAGGCCCGGGCGAGCCCACCCTAAGACTGATATAGGTCTTCCTACATTGTTACAATCATCTTTATGGTCATGACAGCTGCAGTTCTTGCGGAAATCTGTTCAGCATTGCCCCTTAGTGGCTCCGTATACGTGTGGGCTGCCGAGAGTGCCGGACCAAAGTATGGCAGGTTTGTTGGCTTTCTGGTCGCTTGGTGGGCTTGCACGGCATGGATGACGTTCACTGCAAGCAACTGTCAGGTAAGCCTGGCGCCCACTCGACGGAAGGGTGGACCAACTTTTTCCTCTCACAGGCCACCGCCAATTACATCGCTTCCCAGCTGGCTATCTGGGAAATCGGCTTCCCTGGTGGTGTCGATAACAATAATGTCAAATGGCGCGCCTTCATATGGATACTCTCGGAGCTGATGCTCCTGGTTTCGGCGGCCATCAACTACTGCCCCCCTAAACTGTATTCCGGTGTTTTCAAGTTCTCAGTCGGATTGATTATGCTCGACTTTTTCTTGTGTCTCATCTGGCTTCCTATTGGCGTCTCAAGAACGTACGGATTCCGATCGGCCTCGGAGGTATTTACAACGACTTGTATGTTGGCGTCAGGTGAAACACATTTCGCCACTAATCCACATTTAACTAGACAATGGTACCGGTGCGCCTGCCGGGTGGAACTGGCTCTTGTCCTTGTTTGTGATTCATTATTCTCTAGTCCGTTCAGTGGACTAACCGAGGTCAATCGATAGGTTTTTTACTGCTGGGACCCTGACTGGGTTCGATGCATCTGGTCATATCGCTGAAGAGACAAGAAATGCCAGGTACTCGTTGACAGCAGCCACCTACTTCTCCTTTGCTTATCTTTTCTAGCGTCATTGCAGCCAAAGGCATCCTAACGAGCGCCATCGCAACAGGGGTGCTTGGTTTCATTACCACCATCTTGTTCCTGTTCTGCACACCAGACCTCAACACAGTGTTTGCTCTTGACGCGCCCCAGCCATTTGTTCAGATTTATGCCATGGCCTTGGGCAAGAAAGCCAGCATCTTCATGACAATTTTGGCCGTACTTGGTCTCATAATGGTGTGAAAGTATTTTCTTTTTTAATTCACGTTTCTTACCGAGCCTTGTGTTCCATAGAACACAACGGTAGCAATTGTCGCTTCATCACGCTTGGTATTTGCTGTTGCCCGCGATGGTGTACTTCCTTTGTCAGGCTGGATTGGGCAAGTCGACGCACAAGGGCAACCTCGCAACGCTGTAACCGTCATCTTCATCTTTGCCGCGACTATCCTATGCACGATTATACCTAGCCAAGTCGCGTTCACGTCGTTGGTGTCAGCCAGTGGCATTCCGACGATTGCAGCATACGGACTTATTGCCCTGTTACGACTTTTTGTGACCCCAGACCGATTCCAATCTTCCAAATTCAACCTAGGCAGATACGCGAAACTGTTCTATGTCTGCGCGACCGCTTTCAATGCTCTCATCTTTGCGGTATGTATTCGTGCGGGTATGACAGTTACGCACGAACACTGAACTTGAATCACAAGCTTGACATCTCACCGTTTTACTTCCCGGTCACCGCGCACACATTTAATTTCGTGAGTACCGATCCCGCTTTACACGACCTTGACTTGATGTGCTGTTATGGAGGCTGTCGTTATTTTCGCAGCCATCACCATCTTTGCTTTCCTTAGCTGGTATTTCACACCTGAAGAAAAGTGGTTGAGGCGGGACCAGATTCTCAGGGCCTTGGAGACGACAGATTGAGGGTGCTGAATAAACAGTTTACTCGAGATCAGACGAGATAGGGTAGTGATGTCAGGAGATATCCTAGAGTGGCTCCAATCCCAGTTGACCTTGACATGCTCCTTCTATGTCCGCAACCTAAAAGGTAACAATTAAATACCATTGTTTGTCATAATGGCAAAAGCAAACAAAAGAGGCCAACCTCTTTTGGAGCAGCGACACTTAAAACCACCGGATGATTCTCCCCGACAAGCACCTCGTCCTACGAAGGAATAAGGACGGAACATGTCCCTGAAAAATGAATACCGTCACGAACCTCGATCCGGATGCCTATATTATGGAACGCCTTGGGAAACTGTGGGGATGGGGGTACGTAAATACCTGGTGAAACAAACGTCAGTACCAAACGTGAGGTAAGCGCGCAACGGATCTACCTGGCTCCACAGTAACTACCATTCCCGCTCTTAAGCTATGCAACGTTCGTTCAGGGGGTAACTTTAATACGCCACTCAGATAAATCTGAACTTACCGGTCGCCGCGAGCAAGATGTGCCGACTCATGCAAATCTGTGTTTCATCTTATGAGTCCCCGTCGACCCTTGGACGTTCCCCGCCCAGCAACGAGAACTTAGAAAGACACACCTATTCCAATCGGATGACTCAGAAAATGTGGATACAATATCCTTTCTAAATCTCCCGAGTGCAAGTTGAACCCGAGCTGGTTTAGTTCGACCCGCAAAAGGTCGCACGACTTCTGGTGAAGTTGGTGCAGATTGAACCCAGCAGACTCTGTACACATCGAGATGAGGGATTTCTGAGCATTCAAAACAGCTACGTAGAGGTCTTTTTGGGGCCCACTGAATACCCCGGA
The DNA here is from genome assembly GCA_038089895.1 of Boletellus ananas. Classification (NCBI taxonomy): domain Eukaryota; kingdom Fungi; phylum Basidiomycota; class Agaricomycetes; order Boletales; family Boletaceae; genus Boletellus; species Boletellus ananas. Next base: position 31,025 of record JBBPLS010000205.1, on the reverse strand, counting down.
GGCGGGAAAGGTGCGTGCTGGATGATGAACCGTCAGAACAAGGTACGGGTATCCAAAGAACCTGGGTTCTAACTGATGTCTGAGGCGTAACCACTGCAGTACCTTAGCATGCAACAAGGGACGATCGAAAAGCGGGGTACTGACTTGTATTCGCATCCCGCATCCATCAGGATCATCTCCCCATCCCGAACCATTTGATTATTGGAGGTATAGTGTATGATGAGGGCATTAGGACTAAAAAGTGCGTTAAACCGGTGTTCGTCAAGGGACATTTGAATAATACCCCGATGCGACGACAGGTACATATGCTAATCGTTGTGATCCGGCGAGACAGCACAGGTATTCAAAATGAGCGGCGATTGCACTTTCGGAAATTCCAGGGCGGGTAAACCGCATTGTCTGGAATGGCGGGAAATGCGTGTCAGAAGTCCGACATTTTGGTATGATAGGCTAGTTGACCTTGGCAAGGGAGCGTCCGCTAATGTCGGCAGCAGTCCGCATGACCTGTTGTTCTCGCTCGCTTTTGATAGCTCGTAATTTAGCAACATGCGGTGCCAACTCGTGCCTTCGTGAAGCAGACAAACAATCCACAACTGATTCGTATTCTGATTTAGGCTGCACAGAAGGAGAAAGATAGCGCAGTAGTGACTTGGTGGTCCGTGGAGATCGTTTCGACGAAGAGTTGGGCATGTCGATATAAACATTGGAGTAAAGGCTAGCTAGCGCCTTTAGTTGACTAGAGAAGCTTTGTATAGACCTAGCATCATCTGCTTTAAAAATGCTCAAAGCATCGTCGAAGCTTGTCCTGGATAAGCATTAACAGGGCTATTAGTGAGCTGACTCGTAGCATTCGCTCATCGCAGTACCTGGCACCCTCCCACTTCTCTTTCAGAGAGTCCTTGCCGCTAGAAAACAATGTCATTCGGTAGCCACGCGAAGTCGAAGTCTTTTCTGATCGTCTGTTCAGCGAGCATTCAATCGCGTTTTCCAAGCACGCTCACCGAGGATGACAGCGGCGTCTGGTTCTTCAAAGCCCGTAAGATACCAAAAGTCGGATGCCTGACGGAACTTGTAACTGTATAGTGTCTAACAAAGTCGACGAAACGAGTCAAAGTCAACCTACAATATGTCTTAAGAAGATATTGCAGGCACAGAGGATGATAAACGGTGATACACACTTCCACTCATGTACTTGATCGGTGCGGCGACGGAAACCACGATGGAATCGTTTGGAAGATTCTCCATCAACTGTCTACGTCGTCGCTCATACTCCTCGACAGGTATTCCGGGGGTCAGCTCATGAGGCCTCACTGCAGGTTGGCGGGCTCAGCACTTTGTGACGTGCGAGCGAGGGATCGGCTCACGGAGATGAGGGTGCGACTGGAAGAGCGGTTGGCCGTAGTTTGAAGGCTTGAGCTCGCCGTCAAAGGAGGCCGCGGTAGCGAAGGCGCGCAGGCAGCGACGGGCGGTGATGGCACCCCCGACAGGCCGCTGCAGCACACGCCAGCCTCGAGAGGACATGGTCGACCTTGACATATTAATTTTTTGGCGCCGAGTGAAAAATAATTATCACAATAGCCATTTATCACGCGCTGCCCGCTTTTGGCACATCGAGCTCATCGGAGCTGTGGACTCGATGGCCTCAGGCTCGTCCCCCCGCTGGGCCTCCCCCCATACCGCAATATGTTATAGTTGGGAGAGATACGGGAGACGCGGGGTCGATGTTGCATCGGTCATGTCTGCCTTTGCATTCTTCGCCGCAAAGGAAACGACTAGACTTGGGGTATACCTCCCTTGACTTGCTCGCGTGCCAGTCATAACCGCTGATGCCGCTCTAGTTCTCTCTCGTTCGCAACGTAGCCTCCAGCACGGTCGTGGCTACCGCACTCGCTTTCGATGATACCATCCTTGGTCGAAACCAATTCACCGCGCCTGTCGTTGACGGTGCCATCACGAGTGTGATCGACTTTGCCGAAACACTGACACTTGCTCCGATATACCTTGGAGAGTGCATTTCCTCCGCCTCCCTTCGCGCCGCGCATAGCTCCATCGATATCCTCTCTATTATATTCCCCGGGAGTAGTGAAGCATCCTTTTCACTGGGCCCGTTTATTGCTCTCGTGAAGAGGGAATGGGACAACCCTACTCCGAGTCACACTATACCAATCAAGAAATACGGCATCACTGACGTCGCTAGAGCTCTCATTGCTTGGATTGCACTCCAAGGAGTTACTCAAGAACACCACGAATCAAGGTGGTCGCCTTACCTTTGCGAGGTCAAGGTACACAGTCCCCCTGCTGGTCCCCAACTTAGACGTGTTCCATCCCGCGTCCGTGTCACCTCGGATCTCATTCTCCCGGGACATCGTGGTCAACTTATATCCGCAGACATTGGTGAAGCGCCAACAAATACCCATTCGGTACAGCGATCTGCAAGCGTACTTTCTCGATTGTCTGCAACATCTGTATCATTATTACGGAGGAAAGATGCACGGCCGGAACAATGCCTCAAATCAACAGAAGAGGTGAAGATGAACCTCCGACGATTTTCCAAAATGGTCCTCGCGGGGTATGGCGGAGCTAGCCTTTTGTTCTTTGGCGTCTCACCGCTGTTTGCTTCTCCGTCCGTTTGCGCGAAGGCGCCTACGGCATCCAATGAGAAGGAAGCAGAGGAAGCGCAATTAGAGAAAGCCATTAACGACGCCGAAGCCGAAATGGAAGGCACATCTGGAACTCCACCCCGTTCATCGGAGGACAACGTAGAGTACTCGTGGTGGGATATCCTCCTGGGCAAGCATGACAAGGAAATTTTCGAACGATCCGTACACATTGGACATTCGAACACTCGAAATATGCAAACCCGTTTACGCGCCACCGCCGTGATCGGGATTGAACGGCAAATGCCTAGATTCTGGGTGCTTACTGACCACGACCGCTGCCAAGTTGTTCTCGTCCTTCGAGGTGGGTTTGTCGTTCACGAATCAAGAGACAAGAGTACTTGACAGTGTTGATGCCATGGGGATAGGTACTATGTCACTGAACGAGTTAGCAGTCGACTTGACATGTGAACCCGTAGAATTCGAGCCGGCATCAGATGATTATGGATCCGATATCAAAGCTCAATTTCCGGAGTCGGGCTGGTGTGACAGCCATGGGCGTAGGCAACCCCCGTTCCCGTCGTCTGCGCAACGTCCGCGATACCACGTGCACGGTGGTATGCTCCGCATGGCACGGGTGATGGGCGAGATTGGGAAGCCGGTCCATCTCGCAGTGATGGATGCGCTGAGTCGGAACCCAGGTTATGGTTCGTAGAGCCATAAATCTATCTGCCCTGGGTTCTCCCTATAATACTCACTCTTTGTTACCGTGGAGTAGAACTGATTCTCAGTGGACATTCCCTTGGAGCTGGAGTTGCTGCCCTGTTGGCTCTGGTGAGTAACGTAGATTATCGAGCGCCTAATCACACCCCCGACCTCTTGTGAAGATGTGGGCGGATTCAAACACGTGTCTTACTGTCACGTCGAGCGGACTTCCCGAGGATCGTCCGGTGTCTGTGTACTGTATAGCACCACCGTATGTTGGCGTCACCGACGCTTCGCGTGCCATCTCACCTGTGTCATCTAGGTGCCTTCTTGATGCAGACCTGAGTCGCCTGGCGTCAAAGTTAATTGTCTCGTTCGTCTATTCGGATGATATTGTATCCCGGTTGTCATTGGGTTCTGTGCGCGACATCCGTAACGCGGCCTTGTGGCTTTGCGAGGCGAACGAGAACGGTGGGCGGGAAGGTTACTCTGTCGTAACGCATCGCACGAGACAGTGGAAGAGTGGAGAAGGCTCCCCTGAAGACATGCAATGGGTAAGTACCGCAGCTTTGTTTGAGGTTCCTCACCCTTTTTTACGCGTGCCCCTTACCTGGAAAGTTTTTGGCGACGAGGAAAACACTCGAAGCAAATATGCAGATGGCTGATTTATACCCACCGGGTCGCGTCTTCTGGGGTCGTAGGGACGGAGATCTGCCCCCTTCACAGAGAGTGTCACCTATGAGTAATGGGAAAGAAGCGGCCAAGATAAGACTGTTTGAGGTGCTGGATACTGAGAGAGTCTTCTCGCAGATCGTATTCTCCAAGAACATGCTCAGGTGTGTGATCTCGACTGTCTGACTTTGATTTTGTGACATCTCCGTTTTCGCAGTGCGCACCTGCCCCATCGTTACGATCAAGTTCTGCACGAACTGTTATAATTTTAATATTACAACACTTGGACTGGAAACGGGATGGGTTGTTTTAATGAGGCACCAAGCCAGCAAGCACCCCATCCTCGTACGCATGATTGGTAGTAATCGTTTGTATCCGCTCGTTTGTTGTATTTGATATCTTGTCGCGGTGTATCTCCAGCCTCTCACACGGAACGCGTCAATCTTGCATGCGATCGCCCGCCTGCAGACTGTCCGTCATTTGGTAGCCGATGCCGGCCCGGGATTCCGACGCCGATTGCAACGGATCGTGAAGCTTAAGGTGTCAATCTTGTGTGGGAGGATGAAGGGGCGTGCTTTCTGTTGATCTTGTGGCCGTCTCCAAGTCACAAGGGCCCATTCTACGAGAATCTTGGTGTTATAAATGTTGGGTTCTCTGTGGACGCATATCTGACGTCATTGAGGCGTGTGTCCATATTCGTCAAGTTGGCACTGAAAGCACCAAGTGTCCATCGCCTGACACATTGCAGCACCGACGGACAGCTGGGGAGCACCGAGTCGGCGGGTTCGTGTGATGAAAACCGACCCTAGGGCCGGGCCCCGTGGCGTGATCCTTCATAACTACGGTACACGAGTAACCATGACACGCAAGGCAGTGATGACCTGTGAATGAGACAACATCCTTCCACGCCAGAAGTTGTATCTTGCGAAAAAAAAAGGGTAGGCGGGCCTTGCAACGCTCAATCTTGATCTGTCTGATCCCTTGGCCGATACTTGATACCTCGGCTATCAAGTTCAGCTTCGACGTCCTCCGGAACACGTCCCTTGACTCGCACGGCGTACATGCCCCGAACGTACTTGGCTAGGTAGGACATTCAGCCATGACCGAACAAGTCCGAAGGATGCGTCTGGCGTACATGTTCTCTGCCATCGTGCCACCCAACTGGATTCAGGGTCGACAACAGCGATGATACCGTCAAAGTAAGTTGTAGTGCAGACGGCTATGCGGTCGGGAGACCCTTTCATCTGGCCGAGAGGTGAGGTGGATGCAAACATATTTTCATCCATACGTACTTGCATGATCTCCTCGCAATTTGGGCAGCCGTTCTTTCTGAAATCCATGGGATGTTGGATTATGGAACACAACAGACACGCTCTGAGCTGCTTCGATTTCGCCTGCGAGGGGATCGTGGCCATGGATGGTGTTGGACGCGCTCGACAGGCTAGGCTTTGCGTGATTACATAAGTCACCCTCGTCTTCACGCTCAGCTCGTCATGTTCGCCATTCGGAGGCTGCAGCCCAGGCCTGCCGGTGCCGCTACCATTTCACGGACAGCCTCGGCGAACGCGTCGTCTCAGACGCGACGAGAACGCCCGCTCAAGACGCGTCGACCGAACATTTCGCTCCAGCGCCCACGAGAATGGAAGAGACCCCTTGCATTCGGCGTACTTCCCGCCTTCGATGAGGCTTTGAAGTTCATCAAAGCAGACTCGGGCGCGTTGAAACTGGAAATACAAGACGTTCGGGCCGAGCTAGAGGTCGCCACGCAGGCGCTGGAGCCAGACCCAGTGGGAATTGAACAACTGAAGGAGAAACTGAACTATCTCGAGATACAGAGCACGATAAACTTTCCCGAGGTTCAGTGGAAGTGTGCAAATGGGATGGGTAAGTAAATCATGTTCAGTCGCTACATTTGCGGTCCCTGAATACAATATTCCTAGCGGACATGTCAAAAGCAGTGGATAGATATATTATTGAGAAACGATGGAGGACAGAGGGCGCACTGGACCTCCTGGTACGTCGTCCGACGTTGATCTTGCAAACCTAAAACGCATTGGTTCCCTCAGATGGAACGCGTTCACCAAATGCACGTCGTACCTGACGTCGTTCCTAACCTTCACCCGTCGTTCGACCTCCGTGTCTCCTTCCCAGAACATCAAACGAAGGTGACATCGACGGCGCCAATATACAAATTCGTGGAACCTGGAATCCACCTCCCGCCCGAGCAAGTGAGTATTCTCGCTGCTACTGAGTTTTATTCCCCTTCTGAATGTAAAAAAGACCATCAATCCGCCCAGACTCCACAAAGACGTCTTCCATACGGACGAACGTCTATACACCTTGATGATGGTGGACCCAGGTGATCGGGGACAGGATTTGATACTATCAACTAGCTGATCAAAGTTGTAGATGTACCCGACGAGGCGAGTAGCTCATACCAGTCCTTCCTCCACTGGTTGCAGTACGTGTCCCATGTCTTTAATTCACCCGGTGACTGAAGCCAGACTTTCTTTAGGCCCAACATCGTTTTGTCAGCGACATCCCCTTCGCTGATATCCGACATAAACGCCCACACCAAGTACATACCACCACACCCTCAAAAAGGCACACCATATCATCGCTACACGGTCCTCCTACTCCCTCAGAAATCACGCATCGATGTCCCGGTTGTGGAAAGACACCAGCGCCTCGGGTTTTCTGTGAGAGAGTTCATGGCTAAATATGATCTGGACCCTTCGACCGGTGGCGGCGCACATATGTGGAGGGGAGAATGGAGCCCAACCGTTTCAAGAATATACCAGGATTTGCTCGGTAAGTCCCCGCCCCTTATATCGTGGCGACTGGGAAAACGAGTGCCGTTCTTGTACAGAAACGAAGGAGCCTGTCTACGGCAAGCCACCAAAACCAGACAGATATGCAGATGTCAGGGGCAAGAACCGATATTTCCTGTGACGGAATTGAAATACTTGCATATTCTCCGCCGTTAGATGTCGGGGTAGTCTGTCGTACACTCATTTTCTCGCTAATTACGAGCATTATGAACGTGTAAGTTGGTGACATCTGAGAGTTGGTGCATGTGTCCTCGGTGGCTCTCCCAAGTGTCATGATGCATGAGCACTTGAGTCGTGGTCTACCACCTTGCGGTTTCGGGGTTCACCCGCGACCGACGAAGGCCGTATCTCCAGTAGTATGTATTTTTTTTTCTCCACCGTGGACTTTGTGGGCGGCCAGTCCTTGGGGAGCGCAATACGCTTGACGGACGGACGGACAAACCAGCTCCATCGCTTGAAAGGTCATCCGAGGCGGGCTAATCGAAGCGATCTTGCTTTGGCTTGCAAGGCCAAATGAATTAGCCACCTACACAGTGATGCACGGTACACTGGAGAAACGCAGTCGCTGTGGTACTGTAGCGTCCCAAAAAGCACGTAGAACGAGAATGTCGGACGTCAATGCATGAAAATGGGTAGAGTAGAATGGATGGGCGAACGTACAGTATTGAACACAATGGTGAACGGGCCAGGTAAACGGGGCTCCATTGAGGGAAATCAACGAGATGGGCCACTAGTGGGGCTATGGCTCATCGACGAGCGACCTCGAGGGCGAGCATCTTGCCTCCAACCAAAGTATTGAAGGGGAATAGATGTGTTGATAGTGGCGGTGCAGAAGGTTCACTCCGGGGCAACGGTCAGTCCGGCTACCACTCTCACATTGACAACCCGCACTACCTTATCGCACTGCTGTCTTAGATGATCAATGCTGTTGTCAGCCAACAACTGTTCTCCGGTAAGATTCAATAACAAGTAAGTGTAACCTGGAGCTCACCTTGGTGTCTTCAGGTGCACTGTCTGGATTCGCATCGGCGGTATTACTACAGCCTCGTGAGCGGAAATTCCCAAACTGGCCTCCCCTTTGCGCTCACCACACACAGTGGACTTATTGAAAACACGAGTCCAGCAGGGCGATTCCACACCGGGCTCTCGGTGAGGGCATTCCGAGGATCTTGTAGTTTCTCCATTGGAGTCCTGATTATTATCTTGCGAAAGGAATGCCGCCCTCATCTGGTACACCGCGAAAGATATTGTCAAAAGGGATGGCATTGTGGGATTGTGGCGAGGCACGAACGCTTCACTCGTTCGGTAGGTTAACGAGTCCATGGTCTAGTCTGCTATGGCTGACCTCTGGAAAGAAACATTCCAGGCGTAGCTCTTTACTTTACTAGCCTAACGCACCTACGCTCAGTACTGGCAAAGTCCCCGCACTTTTCCCTTCAGACAGTCGGGAAGCAAGGGGATTCCAAGAGCGTCCTCCCAAAGCTCACCAATCAGGGTAATCTACTCGCCGGTGCGACTGCGAGAATTGGAGTGGGCTTCTTGATGAACCCATTCTCGGTCCTTAAAGCACGGTTTGAGGTAAGTTGCGCTTCGACCGGTGCGCTCGTGACTGATTGTGTTTGCAGAGCGAACATTTCGCGTACCGAAGTTTAAGTGGCTCTCTTTTATCCATCGCTCGGACTGGGCCGTCAGAGTTGATGCGCGGATTCGTCGCATCTTCTCTTCGGGACGCACCATACGCAGGACTGTTCGTCCTACTCTATGAGGCCATCAAACGTGAATCGAGTAAGCCCACTTCTTCTTTGACCTAGGACTTCCCTGAGGCCTGTTCTTATAGCCCACTTCATGCCAAGCGCATATGCTGCAAGTATACATGGCTTCTCTGCGGCGGCAGCGGGTGGCATTGCAACGATGGCTACGCATCCCTTTGATGTCGTCAAGGTACCCGTACAACGCCGAGTATGTATGTGACGCTAAATACTATTTAGACTAAAATGCAGGTCCGCTCTGAGCGCCAATATCATGGCCTGACGTCGACGGCCACTCGAATATGGCAGGTGTGTTCTCTCTCCAGGAAATTTCGCTGTAGACACATTCTATTTTCCATACAGCAACGAGGCTTTGTAGGCTTTTTTGACGGCGCATCTCTTCGCATTTCTCGCAAGGTTCTAAGCTCTGTAGTCGGATGGGCGGTTTTCGAGGGTATTCTACTCTTCATGCAGAAAACATAGAATTCCTGGACTCGGCTGAGTCCAGGTCTGTCGTCGTGTCGCATCTCCGTTACCCTGTCTAGTAAATTAGTCACCCTGTTTACAAGGTCAGTGGAGAATTGTGATGTCAAAGGACTTCAGGACGCGGAAGCCTCTCGCCAATAAGTAACTTTTGGACTAAACTTGCACGATACGACCCACAGTATACACAAAGTCATGGGTGCTGCCTATGGGGAACGTGTAGGAATGCAAAAACGCAAGTACATGGGGAGCCGACTTGTGAGGAAGCGTATCGGACCAAACAAGGATTGGAGTCGGTGACCACAGCATGCGCGTCAAAGGTCTCGATGATATCTTCAAATCTGCAGAACAACCCAACTTGGATGGACTGTGTCGCAAGAAAGGCATCTCTTTCAGTGGTGCAAGAACCAACGGTCCCCTCGTCCCCTGTCGACTCGTCGCCCGGGTCAACGTCCGATCCCATTCCCAGAGAGTTCTCTGGGCTACCTGCCATCGGCCCATATCGTCGTCGCCGAGATTCCGTGAGCCCATAACGGAATGGAGGATCAGCTCGAACGAACGAAACCTGACGGCTCTGACGCCGACTGTCCGTAGCAAAGAATCCGTGGACAGCATTTGGTGGATCTGAGGGGGCATGGGCATTGCGTACGCTCCCTGCCGTCATACAGCAACGCAGGCCTAGTCTCACCAATCCTCGTCTGGCCCCATGCCACGCCCGAGCCAAGCTTGAGTCCGTCCTCTCCAGCCCTAGAGCGTACACCACGATCCCCCCCACCTGTTTGTAGCGCGGGGCGGGAGGGGTCGATATGTACGATCGCCATCGGGCACCCCCGAAAACTGCACAGTCCCGCGACGCCGACAGTGTCCGCATCAAACCTTCATACCACCGCGCACCACCACTTGGATCACGTCGCACCCCACCGACATGGCGAAAGAAAAGCGTGCGTCATTTATTGCTCACTGACGCTCCACCTCATCCTCGTCACCAGTTGGCGTCACCGGCAAGAAATACCGCCTCACGCTCGGTCTCCCCGTCGGGGCGGTCCTCAACTGTGCGGACAACAGCGGAGCCAAGTCGCTCTACGCCATCGAGCCTTACGGCGTCGGCGCGCGGCTGAACAGACTCCCCGACGCGGGCGTGGGCGACATGGTCGTCGCTTCCGTCAAAAAGGGCAAGCCCGAGCTGCGCAAGAAGAGTCCGTGTTCTCTTCCCTCTTTCCCGTCTTCCCGTCTCCCGCGTGCGCATCGAGACGAGGGAGGGGGGCGTTGGGGCTTGCTGACGCCGTGGTTCGTCCGTAGCGATGCCCGTTGTGATCGTACGTCAGCGCAAGTCCTGGCGGCGCAAAGACGGCGTGTTCCTCTATTTCGAGGTGCGTGCCCGGCCCCGTCATTGCTCGCGGGGGGTGCGCATCGCGCGCG
>JBBPLS010000205.1:0-20561 GCA_038089895.1 Boletellus ananas | reverse complement strand
ATCGTGAACAACAAGGGCGACATGAAGGGCTCCGTCATCGTCGGCCCTGTCGCCAAAGAATGTGTGCGTGTGTTGGACGCCGATCCCCAGGGGATTCCCCTTTTGACTTGGACCCTCGACAGGCCGATCTCTGGCCGCGTATTGCTGCGAAAGCGGGTACTGTCGTATGAGTGTGCTCGCGCCTTGTGCTTCTTTGCGCGGTCTCGCATGCGCCGTGTGTGTCTTGTCTCTGATCATGTCCATGTGCCTTGTAGCATCTCATGCTTATGCCATGACCTCATATGACCCTAGCCGGAGTCGTGTCGAGAAATGGCACGGCACTTGTCGAATCGAGGGCACCTGGCGGCATCATCCGGGGCGTCTGCTCACCCTCATGTTTCCTTGCCTCGTTTTGATCGAGGCGCGGTGTGCGAACATCGAGGGACCCGTCCCCACCGCGTTCGCACGCTCGCTCTCCGTCGATTCGCCACTCGGATCGGGGTCCGATGCTGGAGAGCCCTTATGATCGCTCGCCTGCATCGTCTTCGTTGTCGACATGCCGCGAGCCCGACACGGAGGGGAGGAGGCGGGTATCTTCCTACTCTTGTAGTGTCTGGTTCGCGATCGCCAAAGCAAGCACGATGGCATCCGCAAACGCCAGCGCAACCACCAGCAACGGTCCCTGCACGCGCGATGCAACGGATGCTCTCACCCTCATTCGCAATGATTGTGTCGCCCGCCGACGCTGAGCGCTGGGCCCTCGCCAAGACTTTCAGGTCCTGTACTCTACGGGAGTGCACTGCTGCCCTCGCCACTGGTATGTAGTCTATTATTTGGTTTACAAGGTGATATGTTTTGGCCTCGGTTGTTGGCGACTCCGACCCTCGCATCGACCAGTTCTGTCGCCTGTGTCAGGGACAAAGGCCAACCGACTCGGACGTGTTCCCATCTCATAGGCAAGCACCGCGCCACTAACGTTCGTCCCCTCCCCTGTCTCAATCTAATCGTGTTTTCCTAGTATCGCCTGGACCCTCCCCTTTCCGTAGATGGGGCCCAACCTTTGTCCCCCACCCTGCCCTCACTTGCTGCTCACCCGGGACTGTCAGTGCCATCGCTGGTCGCCTGGCCATCAGCGCTGGCAGATTGTCAACTGTCCGCATACTGACGTGAATACGTTATTCAATGATCTGGGCCCAGGACTGGGCGTGACCCCCTCCCGCCATCTGCGCACCCGCAACATAACATAGCGGGCGCAGCCACCACTCATGGCTCTGACCGTACCAGCGCCATACTCCCTCCGTCAAGCCACACGAGCGCGGCCGCAGAACCACCCCTTTGTCTCCCGGGTTTGTCATTCCTTGTCAACTTGTGGCGTCCTTTTTGAGTTACTTAGTTGTACTTATTGTTACTTATTCGAACTTAAATGCACACTTATTTGGACTTGCACAAGCAGCCCATAAGTAAGCCAATAAGGTAAGTAGGATCCCAGGGGTGGAACCTACTTATACAAGTGCGATTTTACTTGTATGTGATTTACTTATCCAGGTCATAAGTAGTCATAAGTAACAATAAGTCTTTTTAATCGACAAAACTTACAAATTGCTGATAGGATAGAATGAGAGAAATTTGTACGAGTGATGAACCATTCATTGGGGATCACACTCAGATCAGGGAACTGGTAATGGTACTGGACCATTGGCTAGCATCGGTTACCACTATCCGTTTCTCTGATGCTGTTTCTTATGGCGAGCTCCACCGCAAGGTCCCGCATGTTGGACATTGGTCTGAAGATATTTATAACCGGGCGTTGGGAAAGTGCCCGCTGTTTGTGTGACAATCGTATCTCAAACATCGGGATGTTCGTTGAGCGGTATTCCTTTCTCACTAAGTGGCAGCTACAGTCTCTCCGCAGCGATCATAACGTGTTTGCAAAGTCTACCTTTCAGGTCAATTGGGTGGTGAACTCGTTGAGGTTGCATTCTCTGTGCACTCAGTGCGAGGGGAAGATTTATGCTTTCGATTTGTTGAGCCAGTCTCAACAGAGCGTTATGGCGCGTCTTCTGGATCCACCTCGCGATTGGACGGACGAGATCCAATCACGAACTTCTGAGCAGCTGTGCAAACGAAAGCCGGGTCTAGGGTTGCCCGAAGGGCCGTACTATTGATAGCCAAGTCACAACCACAGCTAAGAATACTGCTTCTGGATGAACTTGGCAATAGTCTGCAGTTGGATATTTGATGTCCCTTCGTAAATCGCTCCCTATGATATCAAGTAGTTCAGTCGAATGTATGCAGTTGTACACCAAGTAGCTTCACTCACTATTTTCGAATCTCTCCAAAACTTCTCGATTCCAGTCTCTCGGGTGAACCCAACCCCTCCCGCCCACTCAATCGCCTGACCAGAGACTCGCTGAGCGACGACACTTGCCCAGTATTTGGCCATCGCAGCCTCCTTGGTGAACGCCTTGCCTTCCTCTTTCCGCCGAGCAGCATTGTAAGTCAATAGACGAGCTGATTCTATCTCTACAGCGGCTTGGGCCATCTGGAACGCCATACCCTGGAAGGTACCTATGGGCTGACCGAACTGAGTGCGTTGGTACGTATAAGGAACAACTTTGTCGAAAGCGCCTTGAGCGAGTCCGAGCATTTGAGCAGCGATACCTATCCGACCTGTGGATCTAGTGGTAGGGGCATATTAGGTGAAGATGACAGGTGAAAATGTACCCTCGTTGAGAATTTCAATCGCGATCTTGTAACCTTTGCCTTCTCCCCCTATAATATTCTCCGCAGGTATGCGCAGGTCATCAAAGTTAAGTGCACACGTCGAGGAAGCACGAATACCAAGTTTCTCTTCCTTCTTCGCTATTTTGATACCCATGTCTTTGGTTGCGATGAAACAAGTTATGCCTTTGTAACCCTTACTTGGGTCAACCTAAAGAGGGTTCGTCATCCAGGCGACAAAAGTTGCCTATGATCTTACGTTGGCAAATATAAGGAAGATTTCACCCTCAAAGGAGTTCGTGATCCACATCTTGGAACCATTGATGATCCAGCTGTCGCCGTCTTTCGTTGCACGAGTCTGCAGTGCGAATGCATCCGAGCCGGATGCTGGTTCGGATAAACAGAAAGACCCGAGCTACAGCACCTTCAGCCAAGGATATTAACACGAATCAGACTGCACTTACCTTGGACTGGGAGAGTTGTGGAAGCCATTTGTCCTGCTGTTCCTTTGTGCCGTGCTTCCGCACGATCGTATTCACCAAGGTATTGTGGACATCGCACATGACCGACACCGAGGGATCAACTTTGGCAAGTTCTTCGATCGCGATTATAGCGGATGTGAACGAAGACTCGGCCCCGCCATACTCGGCGCTCGTTTCAATGCCCATGAGCTGTTTGGTCAGCAGATGAACCCGGGTCCGGTATCGAGAGAACGACGAACCCCTTGCTCGAAAAGCCCTTTGATGATGTCCGGGTCCATGCACTCTTTCTCGTCCATTTCACGGACTTTAGGCCCAACGACTTGGTGAGCAAACCGTTTCACTAGACGTGTTGTGAGACTCTAGTTGGGCATGGAGGGTGTAGCGGCTACCAGACTCTCTGAGCATCTCCTCTTCCTCCGTAAACGTATCAAGTGAATTTGGAGGGAGGGCCTCAGCATGGCGTACACAGGAAGCTGCAAAGCTTCTGGAAGACGACGAAAGGTTCAGAGCAAGAACTCGGAAATCGGGGGTGGTGCGCAATGGCACGGGTCGCCTCAGACCCTGCGTGGAACGAGCAGCAACACGAAGCATGAGAGGCAGAAGTTAAGGTCGACTGGCCGGTGCAAGTGCAACGCGCACAGGGGACTCAAGTAGTCACTCAACAATCACATGGCCGGATCTTACCGGGAAACCGCGACCATGCCATCATCCCTTAGGTTACTTCGCCAATCTGCCACTCGGGTCCCGCATGGCTTCGTGCACTCAAGATGCGTGTAGGGTGCTTTCGGAACCCTACTCAAGTTGGTTATGACCCATGCAATATAACCCAACGGCCGTGGCCATAGCAAGGCTCGGACGGGGTCTACTGTCCTCACCTTGGTGAGACCCTCCTTGATTTACTCTCATCCACAATGATGTTATCCTATTGAAAGTTGCCCATCCAGTAGGATTGCTGTGCACACTGTCGGAGCTGGAGTATTGGAGTATTCAGCAGACATTGGTGAGCTCGTAAGTTCTGGGTCGAAATTATCGGTCCCCTGTTGTTAGGTCGCATGTCTCATTGCTGCACGCTCAATCTTTCCCGGCTAATAATTATGACCGGCTGGTGACTACCCCATCTCACCTCTGACTGGATTTTGCAGTCGAGTCGTGGACTCGCGGTCAAGTAGTAAACCATGTGTCCCGAAGGAAACTAGGCTAGACCTCTTCTCATTTGCGACGAGCGTGGACGAGTGGCCCCCCTTTCCCACCGCGGACAGTATTCACGAGCTCCGACTTCAGATCTTCGGGCTTGGCATATCGTCTCGGTTTTTGTGCAAAGCCTCAGGCGTGGCTTGCCATCCACCGCGAACCAGCGGGGCTCAATCATTCTGAATCAGATGGGGCTTGGCGCAACTTCTCATCTGCCATTCACCGCGAGACTCTCACCCCTTCGACGACCTTGCGGGCTAGGGTGCACACCCCCAAATCTACATACGGAACAGATAGACAGTGACTAACGTACCGCGCGCATGATTGGTATCGGGCATTCTGCTTGAACACAGTATGCGAGAATCATTACATGCATGAATCCATAGAAATGTGCACGCATTATCTGGGTTGCATTGGACAGCATCCCGAGGCGAACATATGAACTGAAAGCACACATACTCCACAATTATGTAAAAGAACTAAAACATGAGACGCTGAAGAAACGCCTAGAAATGCAACCAGATGGAGGTAGTAAGGTCATGAAAAGGTGTGAAGCGCCAAGTCTGTAGCTGTGCCCATAATTCCCCGCTTCAACGGGTGACCCGTTTCATGCAGCTGCATCCCCGGCCTTTCCGTTTTCACCGGATCCGCGGGCTTCACCGTTAGTGCCTCGTCCCTTGTTAGTAAGACCAGCAGCTGCAAACCCCCGTGCGGCGAAACCCCCACGACCACCGCGACCTCTCAGGCCACCTCGTGTTCCACCTCGGTCTTCCTTGTCCGTCGCGATTTTGACTTCAACTAGGGAGTCATTGATTTTCTGTAAACAGGCGTCAGAGCTCCGTGTTCCAAGATCAGTAGGCCAGTTACTTCGTTATTTTTATCCAGTCCACCTTTCATAGTTTCTTCATCGCTGAACTCGACATACGCTATTTTCTGGCTCCGACCCTGTTGAGTGTTTGGGTAAGAGACACGAACGATCTAGCACCCGCCGTCAGCGATTGGACGCCAATCGAGTATTGCACATACGCCTGATTGTTCACCACCAAAAAAGTCGCGCAGTTCTGTCTCGTTTGCAGGCACCTGGAGGCGCACAAACAGAGTCCAGGATTGTTTATAAGTACGTCTTGATGTTGGAGTGCGCGTTCCAGCACTGTCTGTCGTAGGTGATTTAAGACCAAATTCCAAGGCATCAGGCGTAGGCGCGTTGACCACATCGTCAGGGACTGGGGTTTCTTTTCCGGATTTTGGTTGAATGGCAGGTGGATCCACAGGAGACGCGCTAGCCTCCTCTGCAGAATCCTTCTCCTTCACCTCGCGGTCCACACGCTCTTTCTTCTCCTTCCTTTCCCTCCTCTTCTGCTTTTCCTTCTCCGCTCGGTCAGAGGATCCCGTCGGTGTACCGTTTGCCTTGGTTGGAGAGAGGCTTGAGGAACTCTCCTTTGGCGTCTCCGAGACGATGGGAGATACTGCACTGAGTGGCGACTTAACTTCAGGCATGGGCGAGGCAGGCTTTTCTGTGGGGACCGGTGTTGAGCCCTTTGTGGGCGGGTTGGTTGTGGTATTTGGAAGCGAAGAGCTTGTCGTGTTGGGTGTTTGTGCGACGGTGCCAGGAGTGGCGGTGCGACGATATGCATAATTGAATCCTGCAGATCTCAGCACGAGTGGCTTGTTCGACTAGAGTGCTTACCTTGACTCTTGAGCTCTGCGCTGATCCTACCCTCCTTGACGTCCAGGACGAGGTTTCCGAAAGCGGCATCACACAAATTCCAGTTCCAACAGTTTTTCCATGCAGGTTCCTCGCCCGTAGCTGTAGGTGGCGCACCAGTTTGCCCTTGAGATTGAGGGATGCGTTCGATGACCGACAATGCCTTGTCGAGGAGGATCCGCTGGTGCTCATCAATGACAGTGTCGACCTGGGTCTTTACACTGTCCCAGACTTTGTCAAAGCCTTCCTTTCCTACAACCAGTTTGCGGCGGAACCCCTCGAAATCGCCTTGGACGCTGAATTCGTTATAGGAGGTAGCATATCGGAAGTGGAGACCGGCAGAGATGGTGAGATCGGCTTTGAGAACGAGGGCGAGTTGGGCAATGATTCCTTCCCGCCCTGGGCTTGCATGCGTGACAAGAAGGCGCGTCTCTGAGGGATCGAACACCCGTTGTGCGGTGTCGACAAGCTCGCCAATCTGAAGAGCTGTCGTCCACATGGTGCCCTGGCCACCGGCGATGGTAGCGTTTCCGTCGCCATTGTCAAACATCTTGTGTGGCACGAGAGCGCCCCCTAACCCAAGAAGGCGAAGTTTGACACCACCGACGTCGAGGCAGCGCGTCGTGGCTTCATCTAACACGTGCAAGTTATCGATGGCGTAGGCACCGGAACGAAATTTTTCGAGAATGACCACATCTTCGCAGGCACCCCAAACGGTAAACACGGGGACTTGCAGTTTGACCTGGCCCGAGAGAAGGAGAGGAAACTCTGATATGAGCGAAATGTCTACGGTGGAGCGAATGGTAGCTGGGGTATTGTCTGGGGATAGGAGATGGTTGCGCTGAGCGGCGGCGATGAGAGGGGAATACATTGTGAGGTGCCGGAGGGTTCGGTCATTGATTCGCTCTAGACTGCTGCTCTCTGAGGTGCAGACGCGTCAAAGGGAGCGAAATTTGATAGAGAAGGGCGGAATGGGACGACTGACCAAAGAAACCGAAATCACCGGTATGAATGACTGCCTTGATGTTGGCTTCGCGCGCAAGATCGTTGAGGGCGGAGAGGCGGCCACGGATGTCTGCAATGCAGAGGATGCGGCCGTGGACGGTGTCGAGGACTTTTGTCTGTGTGTTGACCTGATGTAGTTGAGCCCTGCGATGGGGAGAAGGACGGGCCGAAGTCGAGGCGGGGCGGGACGTGGGCTGCATATTTTTTGGACGAGGATCACAAAGGCGGGGCGTTCGGTCAAGTTCCAGCGTGGCGGGCACGCCTCGCCCCTCCGTTGGCAAACATATTATGTAAACAGATATTCCTATTGTGGGGTAATCCTGTAAATAAATAATATCCGCGTGTGCGGCGACGACGTCGGGGACGATGGGCTCGTGAACGACACCGCGCGCACCCGGACGACCGTCACCGCCTCTTCCTCCTCCCCGCATGGCCCAGAAACACGACGGCCACGCTCACGTCTCCCCCGTCGTGACCCTCTCGGACAAGCTGCTCTTCTCCCTCATCTCCCTGCCCCCCCGTCCTCGAATAGCCCATGTCTCCTTTGTCCCCGCCGCAGATCGTTCTCCGTACGACCTCCTCGAACTTGGCCGCCGACAGCTTGTGTCGCGCAACGAATCCCTTCCCCTCCTAGAGTCGATACTGCCCCATATCCATATCGACGGCAGCTCTTCCGTGCTCCATGCTTTCATGTTCACGTCCGCTGATCACTCCGACGCCTGCCTTTCAACACTGAGAACTCTATCTCTCGATGGTCTTGTCGGTAAGTGCGCCTCCGATCCCCTTAGCTTGCGCGGTGCTCTCCCGCACCTGCACTGTCCCGTGCCCCATAACTCACAGTGCACCTAGTTTCGGATATCTCCTTCTTCGACCCTCAAGAACTATATCCCTGTTCATTCGAGTGTCCAGGTCCGCTGTCGCCTTCTTTCTGCTATGGCCAAGGGCCATCCCCGAGCGGTGACTCGGACTTTTCGGCAGCCAACCTTCTACCGCACAAGCCTCTCCGCGTAATCTACCCTCGCTTCATAGCTGCCCTTCGTAACCGAGTTATTGACGACTTTACCAAATTCTCCGTGGATGCAATCACCGGACGTTCTGCGTACCGTTACATGGATGGATTCTTACTCATGTCCGCTCCCATCTCAAACGAGTGGGCAACTGATTGGCTGAATGAGGCTCGGCTCAGGTATAGTCTCGACTTTCTCTCGATACCTCCCAGCGCTCACTGTTGCAGGCCACTCGTACGTTGTCAGCTCGAGGTGCATCTGAGCACATCAAGGCTAGAGGTATACTCTTATTTGCAGACAACCAACCTTCTTCCCCTTGATTGCAGTCAACCACTAGCTGCTGGCACACCAATAACACTCCTACCCCTCGGAGTTCCTTCGTACTACTTGTCGGCGTACAATGGTCCTACCTCGGGCATCACCTCCCAATTTGAACAATCGCTTGCTGGACTTGGTGCGGGTGATTGGAAGTCATCACTCCCACCATCGCATTCCGAGAGACAGAACACTTTCCGCTCAGGTACCCATAAACGGACAGGCCCAGCCTACGTTATCGCTTGGATAGCCGTGCAGAATAAGCAGGGCGAAGACAAGGGCATAGCTATCATCTGGCCACTGCGACTCTGTCTTGCTTTCACAGGATCTTCTCAGTCTGGTCATGCACGGCGGCCCCTTCCCTACATACCTGATTTGCCACCTCAGCTTCAACCCTCGCCTCCTCCACCCGCGCTACCCTCCGTCGCACTCGCCTTGTCTTCAGCTGGAGAGAACAGTTCCCTGGCTGTCCCTACTTCCACAATGCCCGGTGGCCGTCTTATGTCACGACGTCTGTGTGCGTCGCCTACGTCGGAGTCTGTTTGCGCGTTCCGTTGCCTGACCCTTTCAAAGTCGTCGAAAGTTGAGGGTGTGGCCACAGAAATAGGACTGTACGTCGAATCCGTTGCGAAAGAACGCGAAAGAGAACGCGAGCGCATCCGAAGGGAGCGCGAGAATACTCATTCATCCGCTTCTCCTCGTACTATGGCGACACCCTCTATGAGCAATAGCATTTCGACTTCGGCTTCTGTTACAATAACTCGTAGCTCTTCCGTGGCTCCCTCCCCCGCTGACGATAGTCACATGAGTGGCACACAAGCACAGACAGACCCTGTTCAGGCACCAGTTGTGGTCACTCCGGACACTAATCTTCCTCCACCCTATCCTTCTCCCCCTTCCGCCATCGGCAAGGCGATCGTACAACCCGTCGCCACTAGCATAGAACCGGTCGCCGATCCCGAACCCTCGGCGCCGCAGACAGTACCTACTTCGCCGCCTCTCGATACCTCCTTTGACCCATTTGGGTCCATTGATACCTCTTGGACACAACCTCCCAACGAGTTCATGCGCCTCACCGAGGCCTACGACATGGGCTTTGACATGAATGACAATCTTGGAGGCGGAGGTGGTGGTGGAACAGCGAGTACAGGGAATACGGACATGGATTTCGAGGATGGGTTCATTTTTACCGAAGATGACTTTGACTTCTTTGATCGACCATCTGGAGTTGCTCGAGCTGCTCGGCCTGTTGCACATTTACTCGATGAGACGTCTAACATTCCATTTACAGGCTCTGGATTGACGGGGTTCTCACCTTCAACCCTAGGAGATGGGACGTTCTCGGTGACTACGGCCTTTACTCCTCCCCAACAACAATCATCACCATTTACTACTGGTGTCACTGCAGACCCCTTCACACCTCGGTTTTCCGAACTGTATCATATACAGGATGTGGTTCCGGTTGGTACACATGTTCCGTTGCCGTCTCCAGGGCCTACTCCAAATTCGGAACCTACAACACCTCAAGTGAGGTTGTCGCTTGAGCAGGGATCCACGATTCTCCCCAACTTCTTTGATCCACTCCCATTCTCTCGGAGTCATATACTATCCGATTCCAAATACCACATGGGTAAATTTGCCCTCCCTAGCCCACCGGATGAAGAGGACCGGACACAATCGATACCTATCCTCTCGTCGTCCAGTCCGAACGACTATTGGGTAAACCAGTACAAAGCCGTGACTGACCCCCGCATCGGCGTTGTAAGGAAGCTGATTGGGGTCAAACGCAAGAACTTCCAACAAGGGTCCCGGAGTACGAGATGGCGCCCTAGCTGGTTACGACGTAGCCCCGATCAGGAGCACTCCATGTCAGACGACGCCGACGATGTCTCTGATGTAACATCAGATGATGAGGATATTGATGGCACAGAGCCCGCTCCCCCTTCTCGAACTACTACACCTCCCCCCACATATCTGCCACTGGGACCGACATTGCTACACGTGCATTTTTCTCACCCATATCTACTTCCTCTCAGTAGACCCTTACGACCACCCGATGCAGCGATAGCACCGACCATCCTGGCCCCTGTCCCAACATCGGTCCCTACTCCTGTGTCGCCCGCGGCTGCGCTTGGTGCCACCTCAGAAAAGTCAAAGTCTCTCGAGGCAGCGGGAAGCATGATCGCAAGAGAGGTCGTTGAAAATAGTATATTTGCCGATGCATGGCGCGCCACCAACGTGCACCGTTTGCCACACAGGCAGCCAGATGTCTGGCCCGTTGATGTGTCAATATTGGCTGACATCATGCGTGATCTTGCTGCGCTCGATGGCCCGGCTGAATTACGGGCCCTCTTGCAAGACAGTAAGTAAGAGCACCTATTGTCGCATGAACTAGTTGCTGACTTCTGTTAGACCAACAAGCCGCGGCAATCTCGGACCAGACGTTCCTCCAACGCATGGATACACCGATGATCTCGGTTGGTAAGGGTGACTCTATTGTCCAAGTGTTACCTGCATCTTTGCGCTTCTGGGAAAGGCTTGGGTTGACACCGCAGGGTGGAAAGAAAGATCTTACGGCCTTTCTCCTTTTCGAGGACAATACCTTGGACAAGCAGTTATTGGCAGAAACTTGGTTGAGGAAGTTGTCCGCAACATACGGCGTACGTTCCCTCTTAACGATTTTCCGTTGCCGCTGAACCTGTTCTCAGGCGCGCCAGCTGGGTGTCCACGCTCCTGGCACCCATTCCCTCTGTGCCGTGGATGGTATTGTTGCTCTGCGACTAGACGCTCTCCGCAAATATCTAGGTATGCACCATACAGGTTTTGCATGAATATTTTTGACCGTCGTACACTAGCGTCATTCGTTACCGGCTTATCATCAGAACTCACTAGTCTTGTCTTCTACATCGCAATTCCCAACTCGGCGTTGACGCTTGCGTCACCTCTACTCCGACAAATTACCTCAGCGATGAAGAGACTGCAGAAAGTCTACGCTGATCGACCAATAATCTTCCATCTCATTCCCGAACATCACATCATGTCACACGACCCTGGCACCACCGATTTCGAAAGTATCTGCTTCTCCGTATACCATCGTGTTCCTCAGCCGGTCGATCGTGCCATGTCACGCAGAATATTTGACACAGGAAAAGAAACTCGAAGATTCTTTCGGGAGCCAGCGTTTACTCTTCCACGACTACCCAAGCCTGATGTACATTTCAGTTCGGGTCCGGCTCGCACGTTGGATGTGCTAGACTGCCATACGTTCCTTCACGTTGGCTATAAGTTCTCTACGTGTGGAAAATGGCTCTTGGCTGCTTGTGTTGACCAACGTGGTGAATCTTACGACCTCGGCAGCTGGTTAACGCAGGATGAGATAGAAACGTCAGCCATCCCACAAATATGGGACTTTGCGCTGCAGGCTGCCCGAAGAACCAATATAGAGTGGCGCCTTGTCGTATCTAAGCTCGGATTAATGTCATCTGCAGAACTTGACGGTTCGTTTTTCTCTCTTTTGGTATCCAAGTTTGGTTTTAAGTCGTCTGTTAGCTTGGGTTCATCACCTGTCAACGATATCGTCTCCTAGCCATAATTTTGCCCCTTTTCACGTCACTATCCTCACTGTCGACCAAAGCATTTCTTGGTCACTCGCGCAATTATGCCGACCCACAACTGGACAGCTAACACCATCACGTCGGGGTTCAGGGAAGGATTCAATCTCTAGAGCACTGTACACGGATGTGACGGCTACTACAACCTACGCAATCTATCCTACCATTCGCATCCCCCTGTTCCCTCCGCCAGCCTATCCTTGGGTTGATTCCTCCTTTATACCTGATCAGGAAGGTATGGCAACCCCCGAGACAGCTTGTCCCATTCTTCCTGTTCGTTCGACAGTTCTCCTTCATGTCCCGTTCAAGCGCGCCAGTCCTTCATGCTCAACCCTTCATATCCACTTCCTCCACAGCTCTAAATCTGCAGAGTCCTCGCTTCTTATCTCAGATGATGTAACCCAGCAGGAAATCACGCGAAACTTTCACGAGCTTGCGGTTCTTGCCAGTTTACGGGGGCCCTTTGGATATCCCATCCTCCCACTCCATTTTTCTGCTCTCGAGTCGATGCAAGATGCGCTTAGGCAAGAACATGAAAACAGCTAGCAAACGATTTTTGGCTTTTCTTCGCCTGTTAGACGCCCCCATGTTCAATATTGCTTACTCATTGGTCTTATTCCCGCATCACTGTTGTATCCCTACCTCATATCACTGCATCTTCTATCTTTCCTTATGTGTTGTCCGCACCGATGTAATCGTCATTCGCAGCTAATATAATGGCCATTCTTGAGATACTACTGCATCTTCTTCTCCTGAGCGATGTAGTCCTTTGGTACCTCAGACCGTACAGTTGATTGTATGCTAGCAAGCGCATTGATGCCAATCATGACGACTGGTACCAGTATGAAGAAAATGACAAGAAGCGAAGTGATGAGGGCCGGCGTGAGGAGCTGGTAGTTGTGAAGAATACCCCCTTTGGGCGATGGCACAACGGACAAGGTAGATGAAACGTCTGCTAAGTCGGGTGGCGAGTCAAAGGCAGAAACTGAAGGAAGTCGACGACGCTCCAACGGGATGTGGGAGCCGGCATAGATGACGAGATGGTTCGACGTAAGGGCCGCGAGTCGATCAAGTTCCTTTGAGAGAAGTTGTTCTGGGTGTGCGAGAGATTAGAAATAGAAAGGCAGGCTGCACCCCACCGGATACGAACCATGCTCCGCCATGACAGCTTTCCTATACCTTGAAGACCCTTCGACGGGAGGTAGCGAGATGGAAAGGACATGTTTCTTGGCTGCATCCATGACCCATTCTCCTGAGCCCGGAGCGACATCGACAGCAACTGAACCACATCGGGTGGCGAAGAGGGAAGCCACCTCGGGTGAGGATCCCAGGCTGCGTTCCACGTGGGGCAACTGGCGCGAAGTTGGCGAGTCTCTAATCAGAGTTGCAAGTCTACACGAGGGTCGAAGGGCCCGTAGGTCGGAGCTATGTGCCTGTTCAGGCCCGTTAGTCCGACCGCGCAAGCATGTCCAGACGATGACCTACTCCCGGGTGGTCTACCACAACAACAGCGTCATACAAGCAAATGTCCTCACTCGAAACGATATGCTCCAGCAATACCTCGTGCTTGGGACATGTACCAGGAACGAGATTTTTGAGCACATCCGAACTGGGATGGGCAAAGAGCTTAGGCTTTGGACAGGAACACGTTGTGACGGGAATGGATACCTATGGGAACTTGACCATGCGACAAAAGGCACGGCGTTTGAGAATGCGAGAACACTAGAGACTGGTAGCAAAGCCAACAGAGCAACGCGCGCGGCCATCGTAGCAACAGCGTATAGCAGGAAGTCAAGTCAACCACCCGTATGTCACCGGTCACGTCACAAATTACAAACGTCACGTTTATACCAATTATTTAATTATTTAATAGTGGGACTCAAAGTTGAATCCTATATTGGCTTTCTGAAGCAAGTTTTGGGATGGGCTGCATTCATCCAAACACCCCAATTGGCATGGCACACATTTGAGGGCCATTGCCCATTTCTTTTTTGGACTAGTGTAAAATTCCCCTGTTTGAATAGATTCATTCTTGTTGCTGAATTGCACATTCACTTGAGGACAGATCTTGTTAACAGCTGGCAGTGCCCAGCTGGAGTCTGCTGTCAGAAACTAAGGAAAGTGACAGCAGACTCCAACACAATGTGCCCAGAGAGGGAAAACAAATAACAACAATGAGCCACAATGTGGCTGAAAGTCTAAATATGGTAAAGTAGCTAGAAATACACTGAGTGCACAATCACAATTCTAACACTCCCTCCTGATTGTGCATCTCTGCAAAATTAAGTCTATGTGTGATCAGAATGTCTAAGTCCAAGATTAGAAGAAAAATGCTGCACTTTTAGGCATGGCAACACCTTTGTAAGGAGATCAGCAGGTGTAACAAACATAGAGCAACGAGTGGATTCCTCTATATTTCTTCCCTTTGACTATGCACTTAATTTCTCCTCACAATTTTACTGTGTTCCAGGATCGGATAGCCCCTGGCTAGATGATCACTCATACCTGGCTTT
This sequence comes from Boletellus ananas, assembly GCA_038089895.1. NCBI lineage: Eukaryota > Fungi > Basidiomycota > Agaricomycetes > Boletales > Boletaceae > Boletellus > Boletellus ananas. Next base: position 6,032 of record JBBPLS010000205.1, on the reverse strand, counting down.
CTATTTCTCTCTGCAGCCAGATGAGTCATCTTTTGGTTTCCAGGATACAGCTGATCGCAGTTGTGCCACCTAATTTTCCCACATTCCTCTTTTGGTGTGATGTGACTTACACCTTCCTATTTTGGCTACAGTTACACTTCCCCTGTCACTGGACACTTACTCCTCTGTGCTGCATTCATTCATGGTTATGCATCTCCCCATATTCACACTAGACATCTCACGTTGGCCCTAAATTGTGTACAGCTCTGTCTAGGTATTTATATGTGCCCTGTACTTGTATTCTCTCCAGTTAGTTCTGCGCAATACATGCATAGTTTCTACCTGTCCATGAGTCCTCGTGAGGATAGTGAGATCCTCTTCGCTTCTCTAGTCTCACACCACTTGTTGAGTGTGTGCTCAACAGCTAGGTTCTGTGCATTCATGTAACAAAAGAACTAACTCGTCCCTCTGCCCCTGCTATTTAGCAGAAGGGCAAGAACACATCAAACATGGCCTATCACGCACTTGAATCCAGTGATGAAGAACACCCCCCTCACGAAGAACTGTTGTACTCTGAGATCGAACATCAGCATACTCCCTCTCCTCCATCAGCCCCTTGACGAATCTCTGGTCGACCCCCTGCCAATCCCCTGTTTGGACAAAGAAGGAGACGATCCTCTGTCACTCCAGAAAATATCTAAGCATCTCCTGGACGACTTGCTCCCCCACTCCTAACCCAAGAAGTGTTGAAGATTAAGGAGTATTACACTCCTAATCATACTAAATGTTAATCTGGACCTTCCAGATTAATTCTAGTTTACCATAGGAAACTATGGTAATAAAGGTAATACCAAGTCCTAATAACACTTGGTAGTAACCCGGATTAACAATCCTAACCTAATCAAACAAAGGTAGGATTATCCTAATGACACTATTAGGATCACTATTAAGCATCTAAACCTAATGAGATCTAAGATTCATTAGAGATTGACATAGCATGACTTAATATGACTCACCATGACACAATATGAGTCATGAGGCTGTGCATTACATAATCAGGAACACTCTTCAACAATCACAAGTCATGATGACTTAGTATGAGTCATCATGAGTCATTATGAGTTACCATAACTCAATGTGACTCAGAGCGAGTCACACTATATCACATGATTGATTGTGAGTCGATGTGAGTCAATATGACTCGACATGACTCATGTTTAGAGTTATAACTCCGCTTTATGTAACATATATAAAGGGCATGTAACATACAATGCTGTAACAAATTCCATAAGGAATTTCCCTGACTTCATTCCACTCTTACCTCACCTGAGGTTAATTCCCCACGTTAAACTCTATCTTATCTGCGCTTCAGTACCCCTATTGAGGTACTGATACTCCACTACCAAGACTACACTCTGCTAGTACAGTGAGTCTCACACTGTGCACCAATCCCTTCGTTGCTGCGCCCCAAGTGAGAGTGGTATTGGTGCTATTACTAGCCAATCTGCTACACACTGTTTTATCCCCACTCTCATTAAGAAGATCAAGAATATGCAGACGTTTTCACAGATCCCCCTACCCCAGTACAAACCATCGAATCTCCACCACAGATCAATATCATCCCAGACCCAGACCTCGCTATGCCTCCTACTACCCCTCAGAATGACCCTGCTGAGGAACATGAATCTCATAAGGCAGAGTGATGAGCTGGCCTCCCCGCTGACTTCTCTGGGGAAGCCTCGGATGCATCTCGATGGCTTGCTTCTATGGAAGCATACTTCGTCATGAATGAACATATTTATGACGACGATGTCTCTCGGATCCTCACCATCTTAAACAAAATGAATAAAGGACAAGGAGGAGTGTTTGCAGAAAGCTGGTACCCAAAAGCCCCACTCTCTATGTGGGAACTCTTTGCTGATAACTTTAACAACACCTTTGTCCCTGTTGGGGAAAAGGAAAGAGCCTGCAATGATCTATATGAAATGAAGCAATCAGACTTCCTGGAGCCGACTGAGAGTAGATTGCCCACACATCTAAAAAGAGGAAACTTCAATGCATATGCTGCTACTTTCCGACTGAAAGTAGGCAAAAGTGGCCTAATCCTAGCCCATGACAAAATCTTGATTGATGTCCTACGAAGAGGAGTCAATTCCAAACTAGCCGATATGATGGCCACTCTGAACCCCCAACCCAAGAATTGAGACAAATGGCTGAGTGCAGCACAGTGGTTTAACAAAAACCTGCTTTGATTAAGAAGGATTCACGATCCAAAAAGGTTCCTCCCCCTCTCTTATGGAGGACCTTCTTGAGCTCCTCGTGACTCCAATGCCATGGATATAGATGCAATTTGCCTCACCCCAGTAGAGTGAGCAGAGCATATGAAGAACAACAAATGTTGTATTTGCCACAAGGTTGGATGTCAATCTACCAGTCACAAAGGAGATTCCAAAACTTGTCGTTTCCCATAGAAACAATGAATAAACACTGTAGAAGTTAATCAAACAGACACTCTTGGAAAATTCATCCAGAATACGGATCTCCCTAGGGATGAATTACTTTGTATCCTAAAGCTCTGTGCTCCAGAACCCACTGAACAAGTCCATGCAGTTCGCACCACCAATAGTTTGGGTTTTTAAAGAGGAGGGAAGTAGCAATGTCTTCTCCTCCTCATGTCATTGCTCTTGTATTTGTATCAGGTATCCACTCTAGAGCAATCAAACTCCCTATTCACCTGAACAAACCAGGAGCCACCTGAATCATTGCAGCAACCACATTAGTCAACAGCAGAGCAACTGGATGTTTTGTCAATAAGCATCTTGTATGGGCAAATCATTGGCACATAATCCACCTAAACACCCCGATCCAAGCCCATAACGTTGATGGGACAGACAACTGAAATGGAATGATCTGCCATTACATCACATTAACCTTAACAACTGGGGATCTTATGGAAGATCGACACTTCCTAGTCATTGACTGTGGAAATGAAGGAGTCATTCTCAGGATCAATTGGTTCTGAGAACAAAATCCAGAAATAGACTGGGCAACAGGAACGATCACACTACCTGATCAACCACAGAAAACTACAAATCAGGATCCTCTCTCTCAGTAATACCTGTTAAGATACCTAGATCTTGACCCAGAGATCCACAATGAGGCATTATATCAACAAGCTTTGCTTCATAAAATCAGGAAGCTCACTCTCTCCACCAAATTGGCCCAACAAAACCAGGAAAAAGAATGACATTTACCACAAGAATATCAGACCTATCAGGATGTCTTTGGAGAACCAAAACTGGGCAAACTTCCACCACATTGACCCTATGACCACACAATCAATCTTACCCTTTCCTTTATACCAAAAGTTGCAAAAGTTTACCCATTAAATCCAAAAGAGATGCAGGCATGTAAAGAGTTTGTTGATGAACATTTAAAGTCTGGAAAGATCAAACCTTCCAAGTCACCTCAAGCCTCCCCTTTCTTCTTCATCCAAAAGAAAGACAGGGGACTACGACCTTGCTAGGACTATAGATACCTTAATGAACACACCATCAAAAATGCCTATCCACTTCCTTTGATATCTGAGTTAATGGATAAACTCTGGGGATCAACAATCTTTACCAAAATGGACATTTGCTGGGGATATAACAATGTCTGTATCAAGCCAACGGATACTTGGAAGGCAGCCTCCATCACCCCCTTCGGACTTTTCGAGCCACTTGTCATGTTTTTTGGCATGTGTAATTCCCCCCCTACCTTCCAAGTCCTGATGGACAACATCTTTCATGACATGGTGGCAGAAGGGTGGCTCATTATCTACATGGACGACCTCATCATCCATTCCGACAATCAAACAAGCCATCACCACTGAACACAATGGGTCCTTCAGTGAATGAGAGAACATAATCTCTTCCTGAAATTGTCCAAATGCTTCTTCAATGTCACCAAAGTTGAGTATTTGGGAATGATTGTTCACCCCAGCCAGGTAACACTAGACCCAGCCAAACTTTCCACTATCTGTGATTGGGAACCACCCAAGTTGGTCAAGGCCGTGCGATCCTTTATTGGTTTTTGTAACTTCTATCAGAAGTTCATCCTGAATTTCTCCACCCTTAGTTGCCCTCTACATGACCTGACCAAAAAGAATGCCCTCTGGGATTGGTCCTTGGCTTGTCAACAGGCTTTTGTCACTCTCCATGATGCCTTCACCAAATGACCAATCCTTTGTCTTCCTAACCCGGCCGACCCCTTTTGGGTAATGACTGATGCTTCCCTTGTGGCATCAGGGGTGGTTTTAATGCAGAAAGATGCTAATAGTGATCTGCATCCCTGCTCTTACTTTTCCAAAACCTTCGCTCCTGAGGAGCATAACTATGACATCTATGACTGAGAGCTGCTTGCAGTCATTCATGCTTTGGAGGAATGGCATCACTACCTCACCAGCACCTCCCACAAAGTCACCATTATCACCAATCACAAGAACCTTGTTTATTTTAAGCAACCACACAAGCTGTCCAGGCGACAAGCCCGTTGGATGTTATTCCTACAGGATTTTGATCTCATGTTCCATCACACTCCAGGAACCACTATGGGCCTAGCTGACACTTTATCCCACCTTCCTAGCATGGATACTCAGGATGACAATCAAGATGTCACCCTATTGTCCACCGCTCATTTCATCTGCATGCTGGATATCGCCCTTGCTGACAAAATCACCTTGTCTACCCCCTCTGACCCCTTGGTGGTGGATGCCCTAGTAGCACTAGACCAAGGCCACTCACTGTTGCCTTAGGCTTCTCGGCAGGATTGGAAGTTTGATGGTGGACTGCTTTACTTTCGCAATCAACTGTATGTCCCAGAACCAGCCCATCTCATCCTTGTCCAGGCTCTCCATGAATCTGCTGCCGGTGGACACGGAGGCTTCTTCCACCTCCTCCATCTTACACAACACGATTATTGGTGGCCAGGTCTCTCCACTTTCCTCTGCTGCTTTGTTGCTGGCTGTGCTGTCTGTCAGGCCAACAAGGTGCTCACTCACCCAACCATTCTCCCTTTGGCTCCCATTCCATCTGTTGTGACTCACCCCTTTCAGCAATTGTCTGTTGATCTTATCACCGCCCTTCCCCTTTCGGGTCATTTTGACTCTGTGCTGGTTGTGGTCGACCATGGCCTTACTAAGGGAGTAATTTTCCTCCCATGTCATTCTTCCATTGATGCCACAGGAATAGCAACCCTCTTTTTCAAACATGTGTTCCTCCAATTTGGCCTACATGACAAATGCATCTCGGATTGTGGTCCCCAATTTGCCTCCACATTCACCAGAGAACTCTCTCATCTTCTGCAGTACGATCTCGCCCTTTCCACCACGTACCATCCCCAAACTGATGGGGAAATGGAACAAGTCAACCAAGAATTGGAAACATACCACTGAATCTTTTGCCAAGGACAACTGCACACCTGGGCCAATTTCCTTCCCATGGTGGAATTTGCACACAATTCCACAGCCCACTCCGTGACCAAACAGACCCCTTTCTCACTAATGATGGGTTATGAACCACAAGCATATCTGGCCATTGGACAAACTTTCTTACCTGCTCTGGAGCAATGGCTTACTATTCTCAACAAAGCCCAAGAAGAAGTGCAGCAGGCCCATCAGGTGGTGTGACAGGCTATGACAGAAAGAGTCCGATCCTCTTACAAACCATGGAAAGTGGGCAATAAGGTATGGCTAGACAATTGCAACCTGAAGCTACACTACACCTCCCAAAAACTCTCCCCTCAAAGAGAAGGCCCTTTCAAAATTGTCCAGGTCTTGTCTCTGGTTACCTTTAAACTGAAACTCCCCCCAACCTGGCGAATACACCTAGTGTTCCACGCCAACCTATTATACCCCTATAAGGAAACTGCAGAACACAGACCCAATTATACAGTGACTCACAAAATTGTCCCAATGTTTTGCACTTTTTGATTGTTCATTGAATAACTCTGGGGGACAAACACATATAAACAAAGTGTTGGTGTATCAATGAAAGCATGTACTAAGGGCTAAG
>JBBPLS010000204.1:0-37732 GCA_038089895.1 Boletellus ananas | reverse complement strand
CTTAGCCCTTAGTACATGCTTCCATTGATACACCAACACTTTGTTTATATGTGTTTGTCCCCCAGAGTTATTCAATGAACAATCAAAAAGTGCAAAACATTGGGACAATTTTGTGAGTCACTGTATGGGACAACTGGTTGCTATAGTATTCTACTATATAAATTAGACATACTACTGTTACATTTCCCTTTTCCTTTTGCCTTCTCACACTCTACTTTTTCCTCCTACCTCTTCACCCAATCACATCATGTATCATATGGACACTTTTCCCATTGAGGTATCATGTCTTACACATGAGACTTTTCTTCCATTCCATTGTCTTCCTCATTTTCCATTGACTCATTTCCTCTTACTCCTTCTTTGCTTCCTTTTCTCACTGACTCATTGTCTATGACTTTTCTTTACCAATACAATACTTACACAGCTTGGTCTATGCATGCTTCCCCTAGCTACTGTATATAAACCTGAGTGTTATGCATATGCATAGAACCTAACTGTCAAGTGCACTCTCAACAAGTGGTGTGAGACTAACTGAAGCAAGGGGATCACACTATCCTCAAGAGGACTCATGGACAGGTAGAAACTATGTGTGGATTGCACAGAACTAACTGGAGAAGGCACAAGTACAGGGCATGTATAAATACCTAGGTAGAGCTGTACATGGTTTAGGGTAAATGTGAGATGCCTAGTATGAAAATGGGGGAGATGCATACTGCAGACAAATGTGGCATGGAGGAGTAAGCATCCATAGACAGGGAAAGTGTAATCATAGATAAAAGAGGAAGGTGTAAGTTGCATCACACTGAAATGGGAAGGTGGGAAAGTAAAGTGGCACAACTACAATCAGCAGTAACATAGAAACCAAAAGCAACTCATCTGGCTAAAGATTAAAAGGGGGAGGCTGGGTATGAGTGATCATTCAGCCAGGGGCTGTCCAATCTGGGAACTTGATAATACTGGGAGGAAAATTTAAGCATGTAATCGAACTGAAAAAATAAGGAATCCAGCCATCCTTCTATGTCTGTAACAATACCCCTGTTGTTGATCTGAGACACTGACTCAGCAAGCCTCCCCACTGGAGTAGAACTCTTCACTAGGGTCATTGCTGGCATCATGAGTGTCTGCTGGTGATTGTGCTGGTGATTGAGGACAGAAAGGGTCTGAGTGTCCAGAGGCACTGCATTGAGGGCAAAGGCATTGTGGACAAGCATATTGGGAATGCCTGAGAGCAGAAAGGTGGTAGTAAGGGCAGTGGTAGTGTCAATAATTGGATCTAAAGTGATGAGTGGACCTGGAGGTGAAGCAAAGTGACTGTCCCCTTCAAGACGCACCAGACTTAGAGGGGGAGGATTGATCAGGAGAGCTCTCCCACTGATTCTCATCATGTGATTCATGAGGGGTTGGACTCAATCTTTCAGTGTATCATTCATTGCTGCCAGGACCAGAGCAAACCATTGTCAGAGAGAATCGAGCTCTTCTGGTGTAAACTCTGATACAAGTGAGTTGTAGCAGTGGGACAGAGAGAAGGTGGTATATAGTGTTGGGTGTACAGGGGTCTGGTCAGGGAGTGTCTGGATGAACTGGGACAAAGTTATGTGGCAGGGTAGATACCTGTGGGCTGGTTGGTTGTGTCAAATGTCCTGGGGAAAGTCCTCTGCCTTCAGCAGTTCCACCCACATGAACTCAACATTTGGAGGATCTGGGGATATTAGGAAATAGATAAAATTGTTGCTCATTGTTTGTAAGGAGGGAGAGGCAGAGTTGGAGATGTGGTAAGACCAGTTCTTGGAAGAGATTGTGAATTGCCCTCAGGAGTTCCACCAGTAGGGTGAGGTCCCTGATTGTCTCCCTTGCTGATGTGATGGAGGAGCAGGCAACTTGGCATTGACTTCAACTAGCATTTCTTCTGCATGGGCCAGACAGGGGAGGAGTGCAACGAGTGATTGTTGAGTGATAAAGTAGAATCCTGAGAGGCAGATGATCAACAGGGGGTAAGGAGATTCTTGAAAGAACAGGATGTCTTCTAATGCAAAAACAATAGCAGGATCTCTGAGAAGATCAAATAGAAAGTTAACCAGCTGAGGGCAAGTAAAATGATTGAGGCACAAAGGTGGGTTATCTCCAACAGCCAGAGGACAAGAGGGGGGTTGCATAGGTAAAACAGTGTCATGTAAATGTCTACCAATTGGCTGATATGTGGGTAGTTCAATGAGAATAGAATCTAAGTAACACCAGAAAGGATGCAAGTTAATAAGGCCAAGTGAGGAGGATGGATCATCAGGTATTTCCTCAAGTACTGTAGCTCCCCATCTCATGTTGTTTTCTTTTGCTGTGTCAGGGAATTCAATCAAAAAGCACCATACTTGTGCATGGTCAATGGTCAAATGAGGAGTAGGTGGCTGATCCTGAGTGGGTAGGTTCTAATTTTGGAAAGGGAGTTGGTAGACAACAGCAGCAGGAGTAAGGGTATAGCAGGTATTAGTGCATTGGGAAACAAGGTGGTGATGACTGTTCCACAGGCAAAGAAGAATCATAAAGAAAGGGATCAAAAGACAAACAGAGAAGATCAAAAGGAAAGCAATGAGAGAAGGGGAAAGAGAAATCATAGTACTATTTATCATATGGATTGAGATGTACTATGCTTTCTTTCTTCTTCAGCTGACTGAGGGGAAATCCTTGGATCGTGCAGCCTTATATGCCAGAAGGAGTTCATGGGAATCTGTCAAATTTTGTTCTGGTTCCCAGGTGTTCTCAGCAGATGAGTAACCCTTCTAGCAGATCAGATATTGCCTTTGTGCTGCAGTACCTCAATGAGCAAGAATTTGATCTACCTCATACTGGTCTTTTCTGTCAACATGCTTGGGTGGTGGGTTGATGTAATTGGGTCCATGTTCCATGGTTTCCTTATAGGGATGTAACAGACTTGCATGGAACATGGGATGTATCTGCCAAGTAGGAGGAAGTTTGAGTTTGAAGGCAACTGAAGATATGACTTGGGTAATCTCAAAGGGCCCTTCTTATTGTGGGGCAAGTTTCTTTGAGGTGTAGTGTAGTTTGAGGTTTTGATTGTCCAGCCATACCTTATTGCCCACTTTCCACAGTTTGTAAGATGATCAGACTCTTTCTGCCATAGCCTGTCATGTCACTTGATGGGCCTGCTGTGCTTCCTCTCAGGCCTTATTGAGAATAGTCAGCTGTTGTTCTAGGGCTGGTAAGAATGTTTGTCTAATGGTTGGATATGCCCTTGGTTCATAACCCATCATTAGTGGGAAAGGGGTCTGCTTGGTCATGGAGTGTACTGCTGAGTTGTGTGTGAATTCTGCCATGAGAAGGAGGTCAGACCATGTGTGGGGTTTGCCTTGGCAAAAGATACAGAGATAAGTTTCCAGTTCCTGGTTGATGTATTCCATTTCTCCATCAGTTTGTGGATGATAGGTGATGGAGAGGGCAAGATTGTATTGGAGAAGGTGGGATAACTCTCTAGTGAATGCTGAAGTGAATTGGGGACCTTGATCAGAGATACATTTGTTGTGCAAGCCAAAGTAGAGGAATACATGTTTAAAAAAGAGTACTGCTACTCCTGCTGTATCGATGGAAGAGTGACATGGGAGGAAAATTACCCCCTTTGTGAGGCTATGGTTGACCATGACTAGAACAGAATCAAATCCAAAGGACAGGGGCAATGCTATAATAAGATCAACAGAGAGCTGCTGAAAGGGGCGAGTGGCAGTTGAAAGAATAGGGGCTAGCAGCAGCATGGTTGAGTACATGAGCACCTTGTTGGCTTGGCAGACAGAACAACCTGCCATGAAGTGACAGAGGAATGTGGAGAGACTAGGCCACTAGTAATTGCACTGGACAAGGTGAAGCAAATGAAAGAAGCCTCTATGGCCCCCAGTGGGAGATTTGTAGAGTTCACAGACCAGAGAGGCATGAGCTGGTTCTTGTTATACAGAGCATATCTCAAGTGACTTAGACTAAGATCCAACAGGCAGGATGCTCATGAAGAGGTACAACTCAGCCTGAAGGGATGAAGGACTATACACTGGAAGAGGCAGTCTTGGGACTATACTTTCCAGAGAATGGACTGAGAGACTAAGGGCCTGAGGAGGGTGATGAAGGACTAAGAAGCCTGAGGAGGCTGATGAGGGACTGAGAGGACTCAAGAGTATGTGTTGATTGTGTAGATCAAGAATGTAGTACAGGGTGGTAAACAAAGGTTTATATACTAGAAGGTAAGGTGTACAGACCAAGCAGTGCAAAGAAAGGATGTGTAAGCATAGAACAGTATGGAATGTGATGGAAATTGGAAGAAAGGTAAGCAATGATGACAATTGTTATTGTAGAATGACTAAATGAAGAAGAAGATAAGAGGAGAGCTAAAGTGGTATAATGCTTACATAGGAACTGCTCATGATGATAACAAAGTGAATGTACTCAAAGAAGAACATGCCAAAAATAGGGGAGCAACAAGGACAAAGTAGAGAAAGGAAGATGATACCACGAAAGAGAAGGGAAATTGTAACATTACCCCCTTCATATACTCGAGCTCCTAGCTTGAAAACCTCAATGTCCATCAATCCTTGAAGATGGTCCAATGTAGAGTATAGTGGCTTGTTCCACAGTGTAATGTTCAAGTGGACAATTGTCAATGAGGTGACCAATCTCATGGCAGTGAGTGCAAGTTCTTCTGGGACAGAAGTGGGGTCTGTGGCCCCAGCACAGGCAGTATGAGCAGCAGGTAGTAAGGCAACAGTGAGCAGGATGACCAGGGGCAAGAATATGACAGGAAGGGCAACAGTATTTAGGGCAGTCATCTCAATAATGACCCAGCAGGTTACAGTGGTAGCAGTGAGTGGAAGGGGTGGCTGGAGAGTGTACCAAAGGGGATCCAATGGTTTGGGTCACTGAAGAGAGGACTTGTTGTCCACTAGGGAGGAGGATGACCTGGAGATTGGCTTGGTTGTGGGCAAGGATGGATTGGTCTAGGTGATAATCATCAGATGGTTGTGGCAGGGATAGAGGAGAGGATGGGATGGTATCAGAGAGGCGAGTGAGAAGAGGGGGAGGAGAAGATGGAGGGAGAATGACCAATGGGGGAGGGGATCATGGCATAGCAGCAAGAAGAGAATGATATCAATCACAAGTGTCCATGAGCATAGAGAGGAAGACATTTTGAAAGATGGGGTAAACTAAACTGGGGTCAAGTCATTCAACAAACACATGAAAGCCATGAAGGTAAAGAAGAGTAAAGACTCATTCGGGAATACAATTAATCAAAAGGCAAAGGGGAAGGCCAAAGTCTGTAGGTAGATCTGAAGGGACAGATTGAAAGTGGAATCTTTGAATGGAAGAAACATCAAAAAAGAGGTGTAGTAATTCCTGAGACACCTTATCCTGTTGGAATAAAGGATCATTTTTGATGGCATGGACAAGGGCAGGAGTTGTGAGGATGCCTGCATAGAGCATGGAAATAGAGGAAGCTGGAGGGAAGGTAGATTGTACAGGACATGAGCATAAAGGCAAGGAAATGGAGATGATGGAGTGTGAGGGAGAGGAGGTAGGCAATTGGGAAGAAGACATAGTAAACATATCAAAGAAGGGGAATGGAGGCTAAGAGGAAGATGGACAAGTGGAGATGTCATATCCCTAAGTTCAACTCTGGTACTCCAGACTAACTCCATAGAACTCTGCTCCCAGACTTGTCTTCCCATTCCTCTTTCTTCATATTCTCCTTCTGTGTCTCCATTCCTGTTTTCCCTGTTTACCTTGACATCACATGTAGAACTCCCCTGTCACTGTGCTTGCTATGCAAAGCACAGCTCAGGTTTTTGTATCTCTGGAGTATAACTCCAAGGGTTTATGCTTACTGATCACCTACCACCCTACATTTCTCTGTTAGTAATTTGCTTCTATCCTCCATACATATCTCTGACTTTCCAAGAGGAAAACTTCTGGGTGATGTGTTGAGTTATTAGTCATCAGGCTGATTTATGGGCTGCTAAGGCTTTCTTTCTAGATTCTTCTAGATGGGAAAGTCAATTTGTGAGGGCAGGGATGAGGGTAGTTCCTAGAGGGGGGTAGGTGTGAGGTTTGTATCCAAGCATAAGGGAGAAGGGGGATGCTTTGGTGGACAAGTGTGGGGAGGAGTTGTGTTGGAATTTTGCAGAGGTGAGGAATGTAGACCAGGTGTACAGTTGGTTGGTGCAGAATATTTGGAGGTATGTTTTGATTTCTTGATTGACACATTTGGTTTGGCCATCAGTCTGAGGATGATAGGCTGTGAAGAGGCAAACATCATATTGAAGGAGGCAAGCAAGTTCTTGGGTGAATGCGGAGGCAAACTGTGGGCCATGATCAGAGATGATAGAGTCATGGAGATCAAATTGTTTGAAGATGTTGTTGAAAAAGAGTTGGGCTACTCCAGCAGCATCAATGGTTTTTTGGCAAGGTAGGAGAATTACCCCCTTCATAAGGCTGTGGTTAACCATGACCAGCAAGGAATCAAATCCAGAGGAGAGGGGGAGATCAGTGATGAGGTCCATGGAGAGCTGGTGGAAAGGGAGGGTGGTGGAGGAGGGGATTGAGGGGTAGTGGGATGAGTGTTTGCCTTGAACTGTTGACAGAGAGCACAACCGGCAATGAAGTTTTTGACAAAGGTGGTGAGACCTGGCCACCAGAAGTCATGTTTGAGGAGAGCCTTGGTGTGAAAGAATCCCATGTGACCTGTGGTAGGGGAGGTATGAAGAGCATGCAAAAGGGGGGAATGAGAGGCTGGAGGAATGTACATGCAATGGCAGTAGTAAAGGTGGCCATTGTCAAAGGTCCAGTCAGATAGGGAAGAGCAAGGGAAGAGGGGAGATCTGTCCTGAAGACTTTGGAGGGTGTGAAGAACAAGAGGATCAGAGGAGGAGGAAGAGTGAATGGAGTGGGCAAGAGAGAGATTGAGGGCTGAGATGATGTGAGGATCAGGAAGAATGGGGGTGGAAGCATTGTCAAGGGTCATGTCAACAGAGTCTTTGTGAGAGAGAGCATTAGCAGGGGCCATATGAGATCTGGGGATTACCTGCCAGATGAGGTTGAAATCTTGAAAAAAGAGAGACTAGTGAGCTTGACAACAAGAGAGTTTGCAAGGGTCTTTGAGGCATGAAAGGTTCTTATGATCTGTGAGGATGGTGACTGGATGGGAGGTGCCAAGAAGGTATTGACACCATTCTTGGAGAGTGAGGATGACTGCAAGGAGTTTGTGGTCATAGATGTCATAGTTCCATTCTGCTGGAGAGAAGATCTTAGAGAAATAGGTACAAGGGTGGAGATCACCATTAGAGCTGGTCTGGAGGAGGACTGTGCTGGCAGCAAGGAGTGAGGCATCAGTCATGATAAAGAACAATTTGGAGACATCAGGGAAGGCAAGGACAGGTGAGGAGGAGAACCGTTGTTTCAGAGTGTCAAAGGCATGTTGTTGGAGGGGGGTCTAGTGCCATGGTTCATCCTTGCATGTGAGGAGAGTGAGGGGGGCGACAAGATCAGAGAATCCAGGGATAAATTTACAATAGAAGTTGGCAAATCCAAGGAATGAGTGAATGCCCTTGACAGAGGTAGGGGGTCCCCAAGTGTTGATTGCTTTGAGTTTAGTTGGATCCATCTCAATATGTCCTTGGCCAATGATAAGACCTAGATATTCCATTTGAGGGACATTGAAGAAGCATTTGGAAATCTTAAGTGATAGGCCATGTTCACATAGGCAGAGGAGGACATGTTTGGTGTGAGAGTGGTGAAGTTCCAGATCATCCTTAGTATGAATACCAATGTTGTCCATGTAGATCTTTAGCCATTGTTCTGAGATCATATCAGTGAAGATGTGATTCATGAAGGCTTGGAAGGTTGGGGGTGCATTGTTGAAACTGAAAAACATGACAGTAGGTTTGAAGAGGCCAAGAGGAGTGATGAAGGCCACTTTCCATTGGTCCTCTTCTTGAAGGTGGATGTTGTTATATTCCCAACAAATGTCAAATTTTATGAAAAGTGTGGAATCCTTCATGTCATCAATGAGTTCCAAGATGAGAGGGAGGGGGTAAGCATTGTGGATAGTGTGTGAGTTGAGATACCTGTAGTCCTGGCAAGGTCAAAGGGTGCCATCTTTCTTTGGTACAAAGAAGAATGGGGATGCCTGAGGAGATTTCAATGGGACAATTCAACTGGTTTTGAGGTTCTCTTCAATAAAAGTCCAACAAGCTTCATGTTCAGTGGGGTTTAATGGGTAGATCTTGGCAATCTTTGGGATGAAGGATGGTTTCAATTCAATGGAGTGGTCAAAGGGATATAAGGTGCTGAACATCTTTTCAGAGAAGATGTCTGCAAACTCCTTGCACCAAGAGGGGACTTCCTGTTCCTGGGGTTTCTCCTTTTGAGCTAATTCCATAGAGAGGGTGATCTTGCCTAGGTGTTCCAGGTATTGGTCAGTGTTGTCCTTTTTCTAGGGTGGACTCTCACAAAGAGGTACTACAGCATCCTGGAGAGTAAGGGTGTTAGCTGACCAGTCAATGAGAGGGTTTCATTTCTTAAGCCAGGTTATGCCCAAGATGATGTGGGGGGATCTGAGAGAGGTTATGAGAAAGGTTACAGTATCAGAGATTCCAGGGAAGGTGACATTAGTGGTGATTGTATACTCAATAGTTCCTTGATGGTTGGGTGTTCTGTCCACATTGTAGGCAGTGAGGGGTTGAGGGAGTCATCTGATGGCTGAGCGAAGGTGGGGGACTAGGGATGTGTCAATGAAATTACTAGTAGCACTACAATCTATGAGAGCAGTGGTGTTGACACTTTGAGATCTCGCTTGTAGGTGAACTGGGAGGCACATGGTTTGTTCATTGGAAAGTCCTACTAGTACAGCAGAGATGTCTAGGAAAGGAGACATTGCTATTTCTTCCCTTATTGAAAACCCAAAGAGGAATCTTCCTTGGGGGTGTCATCGAAGCATAGCTTAAGGGTTTGTAAGATCTCATCCTCATCCTTCCAGAGGAGCAAAGATTGTTGACATAGGTTTCAAGAGCTGTAGAAGTCTTGACTGGGGGAGGGGCACTAGGTGGGATTGTAGTGATGGTCATAGTCTGGACCTACTAGGGGGTTCTGAAGCAATTGGGGGAGGTTGAGGTGCTGGGGGAGTTATTGGTGGAGAAGGTGTAGCATTACTGTGCATTATGGCCTTTCTTTTGGCAGCAGAGACAAAGGCCTTCTCTGAAGCAGTAGACTCATTCAGCAGGGGTAAGTTTAGAGATGTGGATGGCATCCACATCTATGGCATTGGGATCAGAGTTAGAGGAGTGAGGAGTGAATGATGAAGAGTGTTTATTACCTTTTCAAAGTGTTGTAATGCAGGCCTTCTGAGCATGGAAAGTCTTGGCTTTTTTGATCCATTCTACAATGGTGGTGGGAATGGTGGTCATAGAGAGGATCATGATGGCAAGTTGTTGGTCTAGTCTGAGGGAGAACTGGTCTATGAGAGTATCATTGTCAGTGATACCTACTTTGGCAGCAATGTTTTGGAACTGTTACAATTTCCCTTGTCTACCATGGCATCTTCTTTATCTCTCTACTTTGTCCCCAATGCTCCCCTATCTTCAGGGTTTACTTTTACGATTATCTTCACTTCGTTATCATTGCGAGTGGCTCCTATGTGAGCATCTTACCCCTTTTAGTCCCTTTTTCTTCCATTCGTCATCTTTGCTTAGTCCCTGCAGCAACGATTGTCATTGTTGCTTACTTACCTTCTGCTTTCCATCGCATTCTACAATATTCTATGCTTACGCATCCCTTTTGCTTGGCCTGGTTCATGCACCCTTTCTTCCTGTATATAAACCCTTAGTCCTCCGCTTTGTATCCTCATTCTTGATCTGCGCAATATACGTGTACTCTTGAGTCCTCCTCAGTCCCTCAGGCCTCCTCAGGCAATCCTTAGTCTTTCGTCGCCTTCAGGCCCTCTAGCTCTAGTCCGTTCATTCGAACGTATAGTCCTCCATCCCTTGGGCTGAGTTGTACCTCTTTGTGAGTGTCCTGCCCATTGGAACTTAGTCTCAACCACTCGAGGTACACCCTATGTAACAGGAACTCGGTGATGTATCTTTGAAACTCATCATCCAATTCTCTATTGGGTCATTTGAATGATTTCTGGATGAGTTTGACAAGGTCTAGGCAGGCTGTGGCTTTGATGTTGAAGGGGTAGAAGGTGGTTTCAAAGTTGGTGACAAATTTGTCAAAGGTTTTCTCAGTGGGGGCAATTGTTACAATTTCCCTTCTCTTTCATGGTATCACCTTTCTTTCTTTACTTCATCCTTGTTGCTCCCCTATCTTTGGCATATTCTTCTATGAGTATGTTCACTTTGTCATCATCACAAGTGGTTCCCATGTGAGTGTTATACCACTTTAGTTCCCTTCTTGTCTTCTTCTTCACTTAGTCATTCCACAACAACAATTGTCATCATTGCTTACCTTACTTCCAATTTCTATCACATTTCATGTTGTTCTATGCTTACACATCTTTTTCCGCACTGCTTGGTCCATGCACTCTTCCTTTGGATATATAAACCTTAGTTTACCACTTTGTACCACATTCTTGATCTGTGCAATTCACGTGTACTCTTGAGTCCTCTTAGTCCCTTGTCTGCTGCCTCAGGCCCTTAGTCCTCTAGTCTGTTCCCAGGAATGTATAGTCCTTCAACTGCCTGTCTTGGTGTATAGTCCTTTGTCTCCACAGGCTGAGTTGTACCTCTTTGTGAGTGTCCTGCCTGTTGGATCTTAGTCTTAGCCACTTGAGGTATGCCCTGCATAACAAAAGATCAAGAATCTCCTGTGTCCCTCCTATCTAGGAGTAGGACAACCCCAGCCACCATACCTCAGATCATAGTCCCAGAGTCCTCAGATGAGGAAACTGTGTCAACACCATCATCAACCCCTCATACCCTAGAATCACCCCAGCCCCCCACCCCCAGACATCATCATAGGCTTTTTGCCTCCCAGTACCCCAGCAACCCTAGTCCCATAACACTCCCAGTCTTCACACCCCCATGATCTCAGCCATGACCGACACTAGTCCCACAGCCCACTACAGCCCCAGCACTACCCCCACAGCGTACAATAGTCCCAGCACCACCCCCACAGTATACACCAGCCCCACAGCACACACCAGCCCCAGCACCCCTAGTCATCATGTCTGAACTTAAAGCTGCTCTCCCTGCAGACTTCTCTGGTGAACCTGCTGATGCAACACAATGGATCAAAGCCATGAAGGGCTACTTCACCATTAACCCCACACTCTACTCTACTGATGAAACCAAGATCTTGACCATGCTAAACAAAATGAGTAAGGGATGAGGAGTCTCTTTCTCTGAGATGTGGCTAGACTGCATGAGTGATGCCAAAGTTGCTCCCACTGAGAAAACCTTCGACAAGTTTGTTGCCAACTTCAAGTCCACCTTCTACCCCTTCAACACCAAAGCCACAGCATGCCTAGACCTTGCCAAGCTCGTTCAGAAATCCTTCAAATGACCTGATGGAGAAATGGATGATGGATTCCAAAGATATATCATTGAATTCCAAAACCTTGCTGCCAAAGCAGGTATCACCAATGATGACACACTCATAGACTAGTTTTCTCTTGGACTGGACCAACAACTCGCAATCATGATTCTTTCCATGACTATTGTTCCTACCACCATCAAAGAATGGATTGAAAAAGCTAAGACTTTCCACACCCAGAAGGCCCACATTGCCACACTTTGCAAGGGTCATAAACACTCCTTGTCATTCACCCCTCACTCCTCTAGCTCAGATTCCAATGCCATGGATGTGGATGCCATCCATGTCTCCAAACTCACCCTGGCTGAATGAGCTTGCTGTTTCAGAGAAGGCCTTTGTCTCCACTGCCAAAAGAAGGGCCACAATGCACAACAATGCTGCACCTTCACCAACAACACCCCTAGCACCTCTGCCTCCAACTGCTTTAGGACCCCCCAACAGGTCCAAACCATGACTACCACTGTCACCCCATCTAGCACTCCTCCTCCAGTCAAAACCCCCACTGCTCTTGAAACCTATGTCAACAGTCTTCACTCCTCTGGAAAAGATGAGGGTGAGATCTTACAAACTCTAAAGCTATGCTTTGATGACACCAAGGAAGACTCTTCTTTGGGTTTTCAGTAAAGGAAGAAGTAGTGATGTCTTCTTCCCTAGATATCTCAGCTGTACTTGTAGGACTCTCCAATGAACAAACCATGTGTTTTCCAGTCCACCTACAGATGAGATCTCAAAGTGTTGACACTACTGCCCTCATTGATTGTGGTGCCACTAGTAACTTCATTGACACCTCCCTAGTCCCCCGCCTCCACTTAGCCATCAGATGACTTCCTCAACCCCTTACCACTTACAACATAGATGGAACACCTAACCACCAGGGAACTATTAAGTATACAATTACTGCCAATGTCACTTTCCCTAGAATCTCCAACACCGTAATGTTCCTTGTAACCTCCCTTGGATCTCCCTGCATCATTTTAGGCATGACCTGGCTCAAGAAATGGAACCCTCTCATTGACTAGTCAGCTAACACCCTTACTCTCTAGGATGCTGTAGTACCTCTTTGTGAGAGTCTGCCCTAGAAGAAGGACAACACTGACTAATACCTAGAACACCTTGGCAAGATCACCCTCTCCATGGAACTGGCTCAAAAGGAGAAACCTCAGGAACAAGAGGTTTCCTCCTGGTGTAAAGAGTTTGCTGATGTCTTCTCTGAAAAGATGTTCAGCACTCTATCCCCTCATTGTCCCTTTGATCATACCATCAAACTAAAACCATCCTTCATCCCAAAGATCACCAAAATCTATCTCCTAAATCCTGCTGAACACGAAGCCTGTCAGACTTTCATCAAAGAGAACCTCAAAACCAGTTGTATTGTCCCATTGAAATCCCCTCAGGCATCCCCATTCTTCTTTGTACCTAAGAAGGATGGTATGCTTTGACCCTGCCAGGACTATAGGTATCTCAACTCACACACAATCTGCAATGCTTACCCCCTCCCTCTCATCTCAGAACTTATTGACAATATGAAAGACTCCATGCTTTTCACTAAGTTCAACGTTCATTGGGGATATAACAACATCCACCTATGAGAGGAAGACCAATGGAAAGCCGCCTTCAACACCTCTCTTGGCCTCTTTGAACCCATGGTTATGTTCTTCAGTTTCAACAATGCACCTCCAACATTCCAAGCCTTCATGAATCATATCTTCACTGATATGATCTTGGAATGATGGCTAAAGATCTACATGGATGACATTGGCATCCACACCAAAGATGATCTGAAACTCTACCACTCCTGCACCAAATGTGTCCTCCTACATCTCCATGAACATAGACTATCACTCAAGATCTCCAAATGTTTCTTTGATGTTTCCCAAATAGAGTATCTCAGTCTTATCATCAGTCAAGGACATATTGAGATGGATTCCACTAAACTCAAGGCCATCAACACTTGAGAACCCTCCACCTCTGTCAAAGGCATCCACTCATTCCTTGGATTTGCCAACTTCTATCACAAATTCATCCCAGGATTCTCTGATCTTGTCACCCCCCTCACTCTTCTCACTTGCAAGGATGAACCATGGCACTGGACTCCCCTCCAACAATGTGCCTTTGATACCCTGAAACAATGGTTCTCCTCCTCTCCTGTCCTTGCCTTCCCTGATGTCTCCAAACCATTCTCCCTCATGACTGATGCCTCACTCCTTGCTGCAGGCACAATCCTCCTCCAGACTGATGCTAATAGCGACTTCCACCCCTGTGTCTACTTCTCCAAGACCTTCTCTCCTGCCAAACAGAATTATGACATCTACAACCAGGAACTCCTTGTAGTCATCCTTGCTCTCCAGGAATGGTGACAATATCTCCTTGGCACTTCCCATCCTGTCACCATCCTCACTGACCATAAAAACCTCTTGTACCTCAAAGACCCTCACAAACTCTCTTGTCAACAAGCCTGTTGGTCTCTCTTTCTCCAGGATTTTGACCTCATCTGGCAGGTCACCCCCAGATCTCACATGGCCCCTGCAAACACCCTCTCTTGCAAAGACCCAGTCGACACTACCCTTGACAATGCTGCCACTCCCATTCTCCCAGATCCCCAGGTTATCCAAGCCCTTGATCTATCCTTAGCTCACTCCATTCACTCGTCCTCCTCCTCTGATCCTCTCGTCCTTCATGCTCTAAACAGTCTTCAAGAGGGATCCCCTCTCTTCCCTTGTTCTTCCTTCTCTGATTGGACCTTTGACAACAGCCACCTTTATTACTGCCATCATATGTATGTACCCTCCACCTCTCGCTCTGCCCTCTTGCATGCCCTTCATGCATCCCCTACCACTGGTCATATGGGTTTCTTTCACACCAAAGCTCTCCTAGAACCTGACTTCTGGTGGCCAGGTCTTACCACCTTTGTCAAAAATTTCATTGCTGGCTGTGCTCTCTGTCAACAATCCAAGGCCAACACTCATCCTACCACACCTCCACTCACCCCGATCCCATCCTCCACCACTCTCCCTTTCTGCCAACTTTCTATGGACCTCATCACCAACCTCCCCTTGTTACAATTTCCCTCATCTTCCATGGTATCATCTTCCTTTCTTTACTTCACCTATGTCATTCCCCCATCTTCAGCATATTCTTCTATGATTATGTTCACTTTGTTATTGTTACAAGTGGTTCCCATGTGAGCATTATACCTCTTTAGGTTCCCTTTGTTCTTCTTGTTCTTCACTTAGTTACTCCATAGTAGCTATTGTCATTGCTGATTACTTTTCCTCTGATTTCCATCGCATTCTACCAAGTTCCACACTTACACATCCATTTTGCACTGCATGGTCTGTGTGCCCTTCCTTCTAGTATATAAACCCTTAGTTTCCTGTCTTGTATCTTTATTCTCAATCTGTGCAATCTAGCATACTCTTGAGTCCTCCCAAGTCCCTCAGGCCTCCTCAGGCATCTTAGTCCTTCATCACCTTTGGGCCCTTAGTCTCCAGCCCATTCTTCAGAACATATAGTCTCAAGAACTGCCTCTATTGGCAAACAGTCCCTTTGCCCCTTCAGGCTGAGTTGTACCTCTTTGTGAGCATCCTGCCTATAAGGTCTTAGTCCTAGTCACTCAAGGTATGCCCTGCATAATACCCCTTGTCCTCTGGGTTTGATTCCTTGCTGGTTGTGGTCAACCATGGCCTTACAAAGGGAGTAATTCTTATACCTTGCCTCAAAACCATTGACACAGCAGGAGTAGCTCAACTCTTTTTCAACAATGTCTTCAAACAATTTGGTCTCCATGACCCCATCATCTCTGATCGGGGTCCACAATTCACCTCTGCATTGGCCTGAGAACTTGCCTGCCTCCTCCACTACAATGTCCACCTCTCTACCACCTATCACCTGCAGATGGACAGTCAAACTGAATGAGTGAATTAGGAGATTGAGACTTATCTTTGAATATTCTGCACCAACCAGCCACACACCTGGTCCACCTTCATCATCACAGCAGAATTCCAACACAACTCCTCCTCACACTCATCTGCTAAGGCCTTCCCCTTTTCCCTCATGCTTGGGTATGAAGCATGCGCCTACTCCCCTCTAGGAACCACCTTCATTCCTGCCCTCACTAACTGACTCTCCTACCTGGAAGAATCTAGAAAGAAAGCCTTAGCAGCCCACGAATCAGCCCAATGACTAATGACCCAACACGTCACCCAGAAGTTTTCCCCCTGGAAGGTCAAAGATAAGGTCTGGCTAGAAGTGACCAATCTCTTCATTCCATACCCTTCTAGAAAACTAGCTCCAAAATGCCTCAGCCCTTTTGAAATCTCACAGGTCTTATCCCCACTTACCTACCGCCTCCGTCTTCCACCCTCATGGAAAATTCATGATGTCTTCCACACCACTCTTCTATTGCTGCACTGCTCCACAGAAGCACATGGACCTTCATTTCCCACTCCACCACCTGACATCATAGATGGCAAAGAAGAATATGAAGTTGATGGCATTCTCACACACAAGAGCTCTCCTGGCCGCTATCAGTACCTGACCATATGGAAAGGTTACTCTGTATCCAAGAACACATGGAAACCAGAGAGTAATCTCTGTCATGCATGCATCATCCTTTCTAGTTATAAAAAGACCCACAAGCTATGATAGAATGATGTCCCTCACCTTCCTCCACTTGACTATTTTTCTCTTAGCCTCACTTCCCCTTTTCAAATATGTATACAATGTCTTCCTCCCAATCGCCCATTTCCTCTCCCTCACACTCCATCATCTCTATTTCCTTGCCTTTACGCTTGTGTCCTATTCAGCCTACCTTTCTTCCAGCTTCTTCTATTTCCATGCTTTACACAGGCATCCTCACCACTCCCACCCTCATCTATGCCATCAAAAGTGATCCTCTATTCCAACAGGACAAGATATCTCAGGAATTAGTGCACCTTTTCTTCAATGCTTCTTCCTCCCAGAGATTCCACTTTCAGTCTGCTCCCTTGGATCTTCCTGCAAACTTCAGCCTTCCTCTTTGTCTCTTGATCAATCATATTCCCAAATGAGTCCTCACTCTTCTGCACCTTCATGGCTTCCATGTTTTCATTGAGCAACTCAGTCCCAGTTTAGTCTACCCCATTTTTTGAAATGTATTTCTCTCTATGCCCATAGACACTCATGATTGATATCACTCCCTTCTTGCTGCTATGTCATGTTCCCCTCCTCCATTAATTGTTCCCCCCCTGTCTTCTCCTCCCCATCTTCTTGCTTGCCTCTCTGATACTGCTCTACCCTCTCCTCCATCTCCACCACAACCATCTGACAACTACCACCTAGACCAATCTATCCTCACCTACAACCAAGCCAACCTCCAGGTTATCCTCCTCCCCAGTGGACAATGAGTCCTCTCTTCAGTGACCCAAACCATTGAGTCCCCTTTGGTATGCTCCCCAGCCACCCCTTCCACTCATTGCTACCACTGTAACTTGTTAGGTCACTATCAAGACAATTGTCCAGAATACTACTGTCCTTCCTGTTATATCCTTGCCCCTGGTCATCCTGCTTGCTGTTGCCTTACTACCCACTGCTCATACTGCCTGCGCTGGGGCCATGGACCCTGCTTCTGTCCCAGAAGAACTTGCGCTCACTGCCACAAGATTGGTCACCTTGTCGATGATTGTCCACTTGAACATTACACTATGGAACAAGCCACTGTGCTCCACATTGGACCATATTTGCAGATTGATGGACATTGAGATCTTCAAGCCAGGAGCTCGAGTATATGAAGGGGGTAATGTTACAATTTCCCTTCTCTTTCGTGGTATCACCTTTCTTTCTTTACTTTGTCCTTGTTGCTCCCCTATCTTCAGTATATTCTTCTATGAGTATGTTCACTTTGTCATTGTCACGAGCAGTCCCTGTGTGAGTATTATACCACTTTAGTTCCCTTCTTGTCTTCTTCTTCACTTAGTCATTCTACAACAACAATTGTCATCATTGCTTACCTTACTTCTGATTTCTATTGCATTCCATGCTGTTCTATGCTTACATGTCCCTTTCTGCACTGCTTGGTCCATGTGTTACAAACTTAGACTATCAGGCTGATGAGTCCCTATTTCTTCCGTTTGATTATGCACTCAACTTCTCTTTGCAGTTTTATTGTATTCTGGGATCAGATAGCTCCTGGCTGGATGATCGCTCATATCCAGCTTTCCATCTTACTCCACAGCTGGATGAGTCATCCCTTGTTCTTTCTGTTACTGTGGATTGTGATCGCGCCACCTAATTTTCCCACATTCGGTTTGTAGCATGACATGACTTACACCTTCTGCTTTTAGGTTACGGTTACACTTTCTTAACGATTGGATGCTTACTCCTCCATGCCGCATTCGTTCACAGTTACACGTCTCCCCATATTCATACTAGACATCTCACGTTAGCCCTAAAATGTGTACAGCTCTGTCTAGGTATTTATATGCACCCTGTACTTGTACTTTCGCCAGTTAGTTCTGCGCAATCCATGCGTAGTTTCTTGCTGCCCACAAGTCCTCTAGGATAGTGAGTCAATGATAGTCAGGGTTTTTAAAGAGGAGGGAAGTAGCAATGTCTTCTCCTCCCCACTTGGTCGCTCTTGTATTTGTATTGGGTATCTACTCTAGAGCAATTAAACTCCCTATTCACCTGAATGATCCAGAAGCTATCCAAACTGTTGCAACCACTGCCCTAATAGACAGTGGTGCTACAGGATATTTTGTTAATAAATATCTTGCATGAGCAAATCTATGGTGGATGATCCACCTAAACACTCCTATCCAGGCCCATAATGTAGATGGGACGGAAAACCAAAATGGCATGATCTGCCATTATGTAACATTAACCATGACCATCGGCAATCTTATAGCAGATCAATGATTCTTGATCATCAACTGTGGAAATGAAGGGGTCATCCTGGGAATCAATTGGTTATGGGAGACAAACTCAAATATAGACTGGGCCACTGAAAAGATCACCATTCCTAATCAACCCAAGGCCAAACCTTGGGACCCTATTGCTCAACAATATTTACTATAATATCTAAACCTTGACCTAGAACTTCACAATGAGGCACTGTACCAGCAAGCACTGTTGTATAAAATTAGGAAACTTACTATTTCCACCGAATTAGCTCAACAAACAAAAGGAGAAGAGCAACCCCTCCCAATAGAATACCAAGCTTATGCTGATGTGTTTGGTGAGCCGAAACCAGGTGAACTCCCTCCACAGCGACCATATGACCACGCTATCAACCCCACCCCTTCCTTTGTCCCAAAAGTAGCAAAGATTTACCTGCTGAACCCAAAGAAAATGCAAGCTTGCAAAGACTTCGTTGATGAACATCTGAAAAGCGGTAAAATCAAATCTTTCAAGTCCTCCCAGGCTTCCCTGTTCTTCTTCATTCAGAAGAAAGACAGGGGACTTTGGCCTTGTCAAGATTATCGATACCTCAATGAACATACTGTCAAGAATGCATATCCACTTCCTCTCATCTCTGAGCTAATGGATAAATTGCGGGGATCAACGATCTTCACCAAAATGGATATCCGTTGGAGATACAATAATGTCCATATTAAACCAGAGGACACCTGGAAGGCAGCATTCATCACTCCATTTGGTCTCTTTGAACCCCTCGTTATGTTTTTTGGCATGTGCAACTCCCCTCCCACCTTCCAGGCACTTATGGATGATCTTTTTCATGACATGGTAACAGAAGGGTGGCTCATCATCTATATGGATGACCTGATCATCCACTTGGACAATTCTGAGGAGCATCATCAGCGAACTCAATGAGTCCTCCAGTGAATGAGAGAACATAATCTCTTTCTGAAATTGTCCAAGTGTTTCTTCAATGTCTCTGAGATGGAATATCTGGGGATGATCATACGACCTGGCGAGATAACGTTGGACCCGGCCAAACTCTCTGCCATACACAACTGGGAGCCTCCTAAGTCAGTAAGGGCCATTTGCTCATTCATTGGGTTCTGTAACTTCTACCACAAATTCATTCCCAATTTCTCCACCTTGAGTCGACCCCTCCATGATCTCACTTGGAAGTCTGTTCCTTGGAAGTGGTCCCCGGAATGCCAGCAAGCCTTCACAGCCCTTTGGGACACATTCACCCAAAAACCCATCCTTCATCTCCTGAACCTGGCCAATCCCTTCTGGGTTATGACCAACACGTCCCTCATGGCCTCTAAAGTGGTCCTCATGCAGAAAGATGCAAACAGAGACCTTCACCCCTGTTCCTACTTCTCAAAAACCCTTACCCTGGAGGAGCAGAACTATGATATCTATGACCAGGAACTGCTCACTGTTATGCAAGGTGTACTTCAAGTGATCGAGACTAGGTTCCAATGGGCAGGACACTCACGAAGAGGTACAACTCAGCCCAAAGGACAAGGGACTATACATTCGTTGGAATGGACTAGGACTAAGGGTCCGAAGGTGACAAAGGACAAAGATGCCTGAGGAGGCCTGAGGGACTAGGTGGACTCAAGAGTACGTGTGTATTGCGCAGATTGAGAATGGAGATACAAAGTGGAAAACTAAGGGTTTATATACTGGAAGAAATGGTGCACAGACCAAGCCAAGCAAAAGGGACACATAAGCGTAGAACATCATAGAATGTGATGGAAATCAGAAAGGTAAGTAAGCAACAATGATAGTCGTTGCTGCAGAAACTAAGCAAGAATGACAAATGGAAGAAAAAGGAACTAAAGAGGTAAAATGCTCACATGGGAGCCACTCGCAATGATGACAAAATGAAGATGATCATAAAAGTAGACCCTGAAGATAGGGGAACATTGGAGGCGAAGTAAAGAGATAAAGAAGATACTGTGGTAGACAAGGGAAATTGTAACATTGCCCCCTTCATATGCTCGAGCCCCTGGCTCAAATATCTCAACATCCATCAACCAACAAAGGTGGTCTAGCATGGAGTGCAGTGGATTGTTCCATAGAGAAATGTTCAAATGGACAATCATCAACGAGGTGACCAACCTGGTAGCAGTGAGCGCATGCTCTTCCGGGACAGAAGCAGGGTCCATGGCCCCATCATAGGCAGAATGAGCAGCAGGTAGTAAGACAACAGCGAGCAGGATGACCAGGTGCAAGGACATAACAGGAAGGGCAATGGTATTCTGGGCAGTCATCTCAATAGTGGCCCAGCAGGTTACAGTGAAAACAGTGGGTGGAGGCAGTGGCTGGGCAATGAACAAGGGGAGACTTGATGGTCTGGGTTGCTGAAGAGAGGACCTGTTGTCCATTGGGAAGGGTGATGAACTGGAGATTGGCTTGGTTGTGGGTGAGGATGGTCTGGTCTAAGTGGTAGTTGTCAGACAAGGGGGTTGGGGATGGAGGAGATGGAGGGGTGGCATTAGAGAGATGAGCAAGGAGAGGAGGAGGAGAGGGTGGAGAAGGGACAAATAAAGGGGAAGGGGATTGAGGTACAGTGGCAAGAAGGGATTGGTAATGATCACGAGCATCCATGGGCATGGAGAGGAAAACATTTCTGAAGATAGGAGAAACTAGACAGGGTTCAAGTCGTTCAATGAAAACATGAAAACTGTGAAGGTGAAGAATGATAAGAATGTGTTCAGGGATACAGTTGATCAAAAGATGAAGAGGGAGGCCAAAGTTTGCTGGTAAATCAGAAGGGGCAGATTGAAAGTGGAAACATTGGGAGGAGGAGGCATCAAAAAAGAGGCTCACTAGTTCCTGGGAGATCTCGTCCTCTTGGAATAGAGGGTCATTTTCAATGGTGTGGACAAGGGCGGGAGTGGTGAGGATGCCGGTGTAGAGCGTGGAAATGGAGGAAGCAGGAAGAAAGGTAGGTTGAATAGGATGCGAGCATAAAGGTGAGGAGATAGGGATAATGGAGTGTGCAGAAGAGGAGGTAGACGACTGGGACAAAGGCATTTTGTATGTATTTGAAAAGGGGAAGAAAAGCTATGAGGAAAATAGTCAAGTGGAGAAAGGTGAGGGACATCGATCTATCATAGATTATGAGTCTTTTTATATTCTGAGAGGATGGTCTGTGTGTGGCAGAGATTACTTTCGGGTTCCATGCGGTTAGGTACCAATAATGGCCAGGGGAGCCCTTGTGTGAGAGAATGCTGTCTACTTCGTATTCTTCTTTGCCTTCAATGATGTCAGGTGGTGGAGTGGGAAAAGAAGGTCCATGTGCTTCAGTGGAGTGATGTGGCAATAGAAGTGTGGCATGGAAGACATTGTGAATTTTCCATGATGATGGGAGGCAGAGGTGGTAGGTGAGTGGAGATAGGACCTGGGAAATCTCAAAGGGTCCAAGGCATTTCGGAGCGAGTTTTCTGGAAGGATAGGGAATGCAGAGATTAGTTGCTTCTAGCCAAACCTTATCTCCAACTTTCCAAGGGGAAAATTTCCACGTGACATGTTGGGTCATTAGTTATTGCGCCAATTTGTGGGCTGCCAGGGCTTCCTTTCTGGATTCTTCCAGGTGGGAGAGTTGGTTTGTGAGGGCGGGAATGAATGTGGTTCCTAAGGGGGGGTAGGTGTGAGGTTCGTAGCTGAGCATGAGGGAGAAGGGGGAGGCTTTGGTGGACGAATGGGGGAAGGAGTTGTGTTGGAATTCTGCAGTGGTGATGAATGACAACCAGGTGTTTGGCTGGTTGGTGCAGAAGATGCATAGGTAGGTTTCAATCTCCTGGTTGACCCGTTCCATTTGTCCGTCTGTTTGTGGATGGTATGTGGTAGAGAGGCAGACATCATAGTGGAGGAGGCGGGCAAGTTCTCGAGCGAATGTGGAGGTGAACTGTGGACCACGATCAAAGATGATAGAATCATGGAGACCAAACCTTTTGAACACATGGTTGAAAAATAATAGGGCAACTCCTGCAGCATCAATAGATTTGGTGCATGGGATAAGAATTACCCCCTTCATAAGGCTGTGGTCGACCACAACCAGTAAAGAATCAAAGCCAGAGGATAAAGGAAGGTCGGTGATGAGGTCCATAGAGAGCTGTCGAAAGGGAAGAGTGGTGGACGAGGGGATTGGGGTGAGTGGAGGTGTGGTGGGATGGATGTTCACCTTGGACTGTTGGCAGAGTGCACAGCTGGCAATGAAATTTTTGATGAAGGTGGCAAAACCTGGCCACCAGAAGTCTCGTTCTATGAGAGCCTTGGTGTGAAAGAAGCCCATATGGCCAGTGGTAGGGGAAGTGTGGAGAGCATGCAAGAGGGAGGAGTGAGAGGCAGGGGGAACATACATGCGGTGGCGATAGTAAAGGTGACCGTTATCAAAGGTCCAATTAGAGATGGATGATTGAGGGAAAAGGGGGGATCCCTCCTGGAGACTGTGGAGTGTGCGAAGGACGAGGGGATCAGAGGAGGAGGAAGAGCGAATAGATTGGGCGAGGGAAAGATCCAGGGCTTGGATAATGTGGGGGTCGGGGAGGATGGGTGTGGAGGCATTGTCTAGGGTGGTGTCAACTAAGTCTTTTCGAGAGAGAGCGTTGGCAGGGGCCATGCGAGAGCCTGGGGTGACCTGCCAAACGAGGTTGAAGTCTTGGAGGAAGAGAGACCAATGGGCTTGACAACAAGAGAGTTTGTGAGGGTCTTTGAGATACAAAAGGTTTTTGTGATCAGTGAGGACAGTGACAGGATGAGAGGTGCTGAGGAGATATTGTCGTCATTCCTGGAGAGCAAGGATCACTGCAAGGAGTTCCTGGTCATAGATGTCATAATTCTGTTCAGCTGGGGAGAAGGTCTTGAAGAAGTAGGCACAGGGATGGATATCCCCATTAGAGTTGGTCTGGAGGAGGACTGTGCCAGCTGCAAGAAGGGAGGCATCAGTCATAATAGAACAGTTTTGAGACATCAGGGAAGGCAAGGATGGGTGATGAGGAAAACCTTTGCTTGAGAGTATCAAAGGTGCATTGTTGGAGGGAGGTCCATTGCCAGGGTTTGTCCTTGTGAGTGAGGAGGGTGAGGGGGGCGACAAGATCGGAGAAACCAGGGATGAATTTGCAGTAGAAGTTCACAAATCCGAGGAACAAGCGGATACCTTTGACTGAAGTAGGGGGTTCCCAGGTGTTGATGGCCTTGAGTTTGGTGGGATCCATCTGGATACAACCTTGACCGATGATGAGACTGAGGTATTCCATTTTGGGAATGTCGAAGAAACACTTGGAGATCTTGAGAGAGAGACCATGTTCCTGGAGGCGGAGGAGGACCCGTTTGGTGTGAGTATGGTGAAGTTCTAGATTGTCCTTGGTGTGGATGCTGATGTCGTCCATGTAAATCTTTAGCCATTGTTCAGTGATCATGTCAGCAAAGATGTGATTCATGAATGCCTGGAATGTCAAGGGTGCATTGTTGAAACCAAAGAACATTACTGTTGGTTCGAAGAGGCCAAGGGGGGTGATGAAGGCTGCCTTCCATTGATCCTCTTCTTGAAGTCTAATATTGTTGTGTCCCTAGTGAACATTGAACTTGGTGAATAGTGTTGAGTTCTTCATGTCGTCAATGAGTTCAGATAAGAGGAAGTGGATAGGTGTTGCGAACAGTGTGCAAGTTGAGGTATCGATAGTCCTGGCAAGATCAAAGTGTACCATCCTTCTTAGGAACGAAGAAGAACGGGGAGGCCTGAGGTGATTTCGATGGGATGATATGATCGGTTTTGAGGTTTTCTTTGATGAAAGTTCAGCAAGCTTCATGTTCTGTAGGATTCAGAGGGTAGATCTTGGCGATCTTAGGAATGAATGACGGTTTCAGTTCAATGGTGTGATCAAAGGGACGATGGGGAGGTAGGACACTGAACAATTTTTCTGAGAAGACATCAGCAAATTCTTTACACCAAGAAGGAACCTCTTGTTCTTGAGGTTTCTCCTTTTGGGTGAGTTCTGTGGACAGGGTGATCCTTCCGAGATGTTCCAGGTATAGGTTAGTAGAGTCCTCCATCCCGGATGGACTCTCACGTAGAGGTACCACAGCATCCGGGAGGATGAGGGTGTTGGCAGACCAATTGATGAGTGGGTTCTGTTTCTTGAGCCAAGTCATGCCTAAGATAACATGAGGGGATCCAAGTGAGGTTACTAGAAAGGTTACTGTGTCTGAGATTCTGGGAAAGGTGACATTGGT
The DNA here is from genome assembly GCA_038089895.1 of Boletellus ananas. NCBI lineage: Eukaryota > Fungi > Basidiomycota > Agaricomycetes > Boletales > Boletaceae > Boletellus > Boletellus ananas. The sequence continues at coordinate 13,021 of JBBPLS010000204.1, read as the reverse complement.
GGTGATGGTATACTTGATGGTTCCTTGTTGGTTAGGCGTTCCATCAACGTTATAGGCTGTAAGGGGTTGGGGGAGTCATCTTATAGCTGAGCAAAGGCGGGGGACTAGGGAGGTGTTGATGAAATTACTAGTGGCACCACAGTCAATGAGGGCGGTGGTGTCGATGCTTTGGGATCTTGCTTGTAGGTGGACTGGGAGGCGCAAGGTTTGTTCATTGGATAGTCCTACAATTACAGCTGAGATATCTAGGGAAGGAGACATCACTACTTCTTCCCTTACTGAAAACCCAAGGAGGGTTCTTCCTTGGGAGCTTCGTCGAAGCAAAGTTTGAGGGTCTGTAGGATCTCCCCTTCATCCTTTCCAGAGGAGCAGAGACTGTTGACATAGGTTTTGAGAGGTGTGGAGGTCTTGGCTGGAGGAGGAGTACTAGGTGGGGTGGCTGTGGTGGTAGCCTGGACTTGTTGGGGGGGTCTAGGGCAATTGGCGGGGGTAGAGAAGGTGTGGCATTGTTGTGCATTGTGGCCTTTCTTTCTGCAGTGGAGACAAAGGCCTTCTTTGAAACAACAGGCTCTCTCAGAGGGGGTGAGCTTAGAGACATGGATAGTGTCTACTTCCATGGCGTTGGGGTCTGGGGCAGAGGAGTGAGGGGAGAATGACGAGTGGTGTTTGTTCCCCTTTCAAAGGGCGGTGATGCAGGCTTTCTGGGCATGGAAGGTTTTCGCCTTTTCAATCCATTCCTTGATGGTGGTGGGGACGACAGTCATAGAGAGGATCATGATAGCCAGCTGTTGGTCTATCTCAAGGGAGAATATGTCAATGAGGGTGTCATCGTCAGACATCCCTGCTTTGGCTGAGAGGTTCTGGAAGTCAGTGATGTACTTTTGGAACCCATTGTCCATCTCGCCATCCAGGCATTTGAAGGACTTCTGAACGAGCTTGGCAAGCTTGGCACGTGCAGTTGCCTTGGTGTCAAAGGGGTAGAATGTGGACTGGAAGTTTTCGATGAACTTGTCAAAGGTTTTCTCTGTGGAGGTGATAGTGGAGTCGCTCATGTGGTCTAGCCATATCTCAGAGAAGGGGACTCCTTGTCCCTTACTCATCTTGTTCAGTGTGGTTAGGATCCTGTGTTCATCTTTGGAGTAAAGTGTGGGGTTGATCATGAAATATGCCTTCATGGATTTGATCCATCAGGTGGCGTCGGCGGGTTCTCCAGAGAAGTCGGCAGGGAGGGCAGCTTTGAGTTCCATCATGGTGACTGGGGGTACTGGGGCTGGGGCTAGGGCTGGGGCTGGGGCTGAGGCTAGGGCTGGAGCTGGGGCTGAGGGTACTGGGACTGGGGCTGGAGGTGGTGGTTGAGGTTGAGATCCTGAAGGGGCAAAGACTGGGGGTGTTATGGGACTAGGGTTGCTGGGGTACTGGGAGGCGAAGAGCCTGTGACAATGTCTGGGGGTGGGGGGCTGGGGTGTTGCTGGGGTACGAGGGGTCAATGGTGATGTTGACACGAACTCCTTGTCTGAGGACTCTGGGGCTGTGATATGAGGTATGGTGTCTGGGGGTAGTCCTACTCCTCAATAGGAGGGACACTGGAGATTCTCGATCTTTTGTTATGCAAGGTGTACTTCAAGTGGTCAGGACTAGGTTCCAATGGGCAGGACACTTACAAAGAGGTACAACTCAGCCCAAAGGACAAGGGACTATACATTCGTTGGAACAGACTAGGACTAAGGGCCTGAAGGCAACAAAGGACAAAGATGCCTGAGGAGGCCTGAGGGACTAGGTGGACTCAAGAGTATGCATGTATTGTGCAGATTGAGAATGGAGATACAAAGTGGAAAACTAAGGGTTTATATACTGGAAGAAATGGTGCACAGACCAAGCCAAGCAAAAGGGACACATAAGCGTAGAACATTGTAGAATGCAATGGAAATCAGAAAGGTAAGTAAGCAATGATGATAGTCATTGCTGCAGAAACTAAGCAAGAATGACAAATGGAAGAAAAAGGAACTAAAGAGGTAAAATGCTCACATGGGAGCCACTCGCAATGATGACAAAATGAAGATGATCATAAAAGTAGACCTTGAAGATAGGGGAATGTTGGGGGTGAAGTAAAGAGATAAAGAAGATACCACAGTAGATGAGGGAAATTGTAACACTCACCATCATCTGAGCCCTGGAAGAGTGGCACCATTATTTAACAGGGACAGCTCACCAGGTCATCATCCTGACCAATCATAAAAATCTCACCTATTTTAAGCAACTGCACAAGCTTTCTTGCCGTCAGGTGCATTGGATGTTGTTCCTTCAGGACTTTGACCTGGCTTTTCTTCACACCCTGGGTACTGCCATGGGCGTGGCTGATGCACTGTCTTGTCTGCCAGATGTGAATGCCCATGACAACAACCAGGATGTTATCTTACTGTCCACTGACCATTTTGTTTGGACACTTGACACCACGCTTGTGCAAAAAATCACCTCCTCCACTCCCTTCAACCCGTTGGTTGTGGATGCCCTGGCAGCGCTGGACCAGGGCCACTTGTTGTTACCCTGGGCAACTTGACAGGATTGGTGTTTTGCTGACAGCTTGTTGTACTTCTGCAATAGACTTTACATCCCTGAGCCAGCCTGCCTCTCCTTAGTGCAGGCAATCCATGAGTCTCCAGTGGGAGCACATGGGGGTTTCTTCCACCTCCTTCACCTCGTCCAGCACAATTATTGGTGGCCAGGCCTTTCCACCTTCCTTTGTTGTTTTGTCACTGGTTGCACTGTTTGCCAGGCTAACAAAGTGCTCACCCATCCAACTGTTCTGCTGCTAGCCCCTATCATGTCCATGGCAACTTGCCCCTTTCAGCAATTGTCAGTTGACCTCATCACCGCGCTACCCCTTTCAGCCAGCTTTGACTCTGTTTTGGTCATGGTCAACCATGGCCTTACTAAGGGGGTAATTTTCCTCCTGTCACTCATCCATTGATGCCACCAGCATGGCTGCTCTCTTTTTTAAGCATGTTTTCCCATGCTTCAGCTTACACAACAAATGAATCTCAGATAGGGGACCCCAATTCACTTTGGCCTTTGCTAGAGAACTTTCCCACCTTCTACAATACAATCTAGCCCTGCCCACTGCCTACCACCCCCAAACTGATGGTGAAACTGAATGAGTCAACCAAGAGCTGGAAACATACCTCTGAATCTTTTGCCAAGGACAACCCCACACCTGGTCTGATCTCCTCCCCATGGCAGAATTTGCTCACAACTCCACAGTTCACTCTGTGATCAAACAGACCCCTTTCTCACTAATGATGGGTTACGAACCCAGAGCATACCCAGCCTTCAGACAAACCTTTCTGCAAGCCCTAGAGCAGTGGCTTACCATTCTCAACACAGCCTGAGAAGAAGCGCAGCAGGCCCATCAGGTGGCACAACAGGCTATGTCAGAAAGAGTCTGATTGTCTTACAAACCGTGGAAAGTGGGTGATAAAGTATGGTTGGATAATCACAACCTCAAGCTACACTATGCCTCTCAAAAACTTTCCCCATGAAGAGAAGGCCCCTTCAAAATTGTACAGGTCCTATCCCTGGTCACCTTTAAACTAAAGCTTCCCCCAACTTGGCGAATACACCCGGTATTCCATACCAATTTGCTATACCCCTATAAGGAAACAATAGAACATGGACCCAATTACTTTAACCCCCCGCCCAAACATGTTAACAGAGAAGACCAATATAAGGTAGATCAAATTCTCACTCATCGAGGTACCACAGCATGAAGGCAGTACCTGATCTGATGGAAGGGTTACTTATCTGCAGAAAACACCTGGGAACCCAAATGCAATCTAACTGATTCCCACAAACTCCTTCTGGCATATAAGGCTGCCCGACTGAAGGACTTTCCTCCAACCGGTCGAAGAAGAAAGAGAACGTAGTACACCACCCTTACCCCTTTAAATACCTGCATGTTCTCGATTCCCCCTTTCATTGTTTCTTTGCTTCTCATTTCTCTTGTCTTCTTTTTTCTCCCTTTCTTCTTAGTGCTCATTTGTCTGTGGGACTCTCATCGTCGCCTTGTTTCCCAAAGAGTGAATACCCACTATGCCCTCACCCCTGCTGCCATCCTTTACCAACATCACTCTCCCAACTGGGAGCAACCCGTCCAGGACCAACCCCCAGTCCTGACCCTTATCATTGACTGTGCACAGGTGTGGTGCCTCTTGGTCGAATTCCTGGACACTACCAATGAAAACAATGGAGGGTGGGGATCTGCTCTGGGAAATGCCTGGTGACCACCCACATTCACTTTCCACTATTCCTACCCACCCCTTTTGGTATTATTTAGACTCTATTCTTTCCAATCTGCCGTATTACCAGCCAATTGGCAGACACTTACATGATGCTGTTCTCCCTATGCAACCCCTATCTCATCCTCTGGCTGTGGGAGACAATCCGCTGCTTCGCCTTAATTGTCTCACTTGCCCTCAGCTGGTTAATTTTTTGTTTGACCTTCTCCAAGATCCTGCTATTGTTTTTGCACTAGAGGACATCCCCTTCTTCCAGGAATCGTTCTATTTGCTGATTGTGGTCCAACTTTCTGGTTTCTATTTTATTACTCAATGCTCCCTCGTCGCACTCCTCCCTTGCCTCTCCTACAAGACCGATACTTGAGTGGAAGTCAATGCTGAGGTTGCCTGCTCATCAATCGCCTTGGCACAGGAAATCATCGGGGACCTCGTGCTACTTGCAGGACTCCCACGGGTGATTCGCAACCTCCCCTAGGAGTTGGTACTCCCACATCTCTGACTCTGACTCTCCCTCCTCACAGAGGATGAGTGACATTTTTACCTCTTTCCCGACTTGCCAACTTCCTCTGACAGGTGGGTTCATGTGGGTGGAGCCACTGGGGACAGAGAACTTTCCCCAGGACATACAATGCAGCCAACCACCCTGTGGGTACCTACCCTGACATATAACTTTGTCCCAATTCATCCAGACACTCCCAGGGCAGACCCAAGCACCCCCGATTCAGCCTACCCCCCACTTCCTGTCCCACCTCCATGACCCACCTGCATCAGAGTTTACACCCAACAAACTTGCCGCCCTCCAGGGATGGTTTGCCATGGCTTTGTTGGCTATAACCAAAGCACTGCAGGACCAAGCACAATCATTGATGGACTACATGATGAGGATGAGTGGAACAGCTCCTCCAGTCAGTCCTCCTCCTCTAAGTCTAGGGCATCTCAAAGGGGGCAGTCACTTTGCTTCATCTGCAGGGCCACTACTCACTTTAGATCTGACTGTCGATGTTACCACTGCCTTTACTGCCACCTTTCTGCTCCTGGGCATCCCCAATATGCTTGTCCACAATGCCTTTGTCCTAGGTGTGGTCTCACAGGACACTCAGACCCTTTCTGCTCAACATCACCAACACCAAACCACGTTGCCAGTAGCAGCGCCAGTGAGGAGTTCCACTCCGGTGGGGAGGATGCTATCTGAGTTGGTGCCTTCGATCTGCACTGGGGGTAATATTACAAACTTAGACTATTGGCTTGATGAGTCCCTATTTCTTCCGTTTGATTATGCACTCAACTTCTCTTCGCAGTTTTATTGTGTTCTGGGATCAGATAGCCCCTGGCTGGATGATCACTCATACCCAGCTTTTCATCTTACTCCACAGCCAGATGAGTCATCCCTTGTTCTTTCCGTTACTGCAGATTGTGATTGCACCACCTAATTTTCCCACATTCTGTTTGTAGCGTGATGTGACTTACACCTTCCGCTTTTAGGTTATGGTTACACTTTCTTAACGATTGGACACTTACTCCTCTGTGCTGCATTCATTCACGGTTATGCATCTCCCCATATTCATACTAGACATCTCACATTAGCCCTAAAGTGTGTACAGCTCTGTCTAGGTATTTATACATGCCCTGTACTTGTACTTTCGCCAGTTAGTTCTGTACAATCCACACATAGTTTCTTGCTGCCCATGAGTCCTCTAGGATAGTGAGATCCCCCCCCCTTTTTTGATAGTCTTACACCACTAGTTGAGTGTGTGCTCAACAGTTAGATTCTGTGCATACATGTAACAATTCATGGTAAAGTATGCTTCCATTGAGGCAAGCCATCAGGACACATCTGATGCTTCTCCAGAGAAGTCAGCAGGGAGCCCTGCACATCGTTCTGCTTTGTGTTCCTCAGTGGGATCATGCTGAGGGGTTGTAGAAGGCATCAGATTGTCTTGATCAGGAGTGACATGGATCTGAGGAGGTTCAATGGGTAGTACAGGAGTCAAAGAGTCCATAAACACATCCAAGTATCCATAGTCCTGTTCTTGCATTAGTACAGGCAGAGTGAGTTGTCCTGGAGATGCTTTGATATGTTCAGGAGTGATGGAAGGTCGTCTCCTTCTTTGGCCAAACAAAGGATTAGGTGGAGGTTGACCAGAGACTCGTCTGGTAGTAGGCTGAGGGGAGGGGGTTTGTGGATGTTTGATATACTGAGGCTCAATTTTGTGGAAGGGGTGTTCTTCATTGCTTGATTCCAGTGCTCGGTAAGCCATGGTTCAATGGATTCTTGCCCTTCTGCTGAATAGCAGGGGCAGAGGGACGAGTTAGTTCTTTTGTTATGCATACGCACAGAAGCTAACTGTTGAGCACACACTCAAGTAGTGGTGCAAGACTATCTCAAGCTAAGGTTCTCACTATCCTTGCAAGGACTTGTGGACAGGAAGAATCTACATGTGGATTGCACAGAACTAACTGGTGAAAGTACAAGTACATGGCATGTATAAATACCTAGACAGAGCTATACACAGTTCAGGGCTAACGTGAGATGTCTAGTGTGAATATGGGGAGATGCATAACTGCGAATGAATGCAGCACGGAGGAGTAAGTGTCCAATGATGAGGAAGGTGTAACCATAAGCCAAAATAGGAAGGTGTAAGTCACGCCACACTGCAAACAGAATGTGGGAAAACTAAGTGGTGTGACTGTGATCAGTGGCAATGAAGAAGTCAAAGGATGACTCATCCAGCTGCAGAAGTGAATAGAAAGCTGGGTATGAGTGATTATCTAGCCAAGGGCTGTCCAATCCCAGAATGCAGTAAAACTGTGAAGAGAAATTAAGTGCATAATCAAAAGGGAGAAATAAGCACTTGTCTGGTCGTTGGTCTAAGTTTGTAACATGTGGTACCTCTTTGTGAGAGTCTGCCCTGGAAGGAGGGCAACACTGACCAATATCTGGAACACCTCAGCAAGATCACCCTCTCTATGGAACTGGCTCAAAAGGAGAAACCTCAGGAACAAGAGGTTCCTTCCTGGTGCAAGGAATTCACTGACATCTCCTCCAAAAAGATGTTCAGCATCCTATCTCCCCATTGTCCCTTTGACCATGCCATCAAACTGAAACCATCTTTTGTCCTGAAAATTGCCAAGATCTACCCTCTAAATCCTGCTGAACAAGAGGCTTGTTGGACTTTCATTGAAGAGAACCTCAAAACCAGTCGCATTGTCCCATCTAAATCCCCTCAGGCATCCCCATTCTTCTTCATACCAAAGAAGGATGGCACTCTCCAACCCTGTCAGGATTACTGGTATCTCAACTCTCACACCATCCGCAATGCCTATCCCCTCCCCCTCATCTCAGAACTCATCAACAACATAAAGGACTCCACACTTTTCACCAAGTTCAACATTCATTGGGGATATAACAACATTCATCTACAGGAAGAGGATCAATGGAAAGCCACCTTCATCACCCCTCTTGGCCTTTTTGAACCCACGGTAATGTTCTTCAGTTTCAACAATGCACCCCCGACGTTCCAAGTGTTCATGAATTATATCTTCGCCAACATGATCACAGAATGATGGCTAAAGATCTACATGGATGACATCGGCATCCACACCAAGGACAATCTGGAACTCTACCACACTCGCACCAAACAAGTTCTTCTTTGCCTCTGGGAACATGGTCTCTCCCTCAAGATTTCCAAATGTTTTTTTGATGTCCCTCAAATGGAATATCTCAGTTTTATCATCGGTCAAGGACATATTGAGATGGACCCTACCAAACTCAAGGCAACCAACACCTGGGAACCTCCCACTTCCATCAAGGGTATCTGCTCATTCCTCAGATTCGCCAATTTCTACTGCAAATTCATTCCTGGATTCTCTGACCTTGTAGCTCCTCTCACTCTCCTCACTCATAAGGATGAGCTGTGGCAATGGACTTCCCTCTAACAACAAGCCTTTGACACCCTCAAACAACAGTTCTCCTCATCTCCTGTCCTTACTTTCCTGGATGTTTCCAAACCATTCTCCCTCATGACTGATGCCTCTCTTCTTGTAGCTGGCACAGTTCTTCTCCAGGTTGACTCCAATGGTGACCCTCATCCCTGTGCCTACTTTTTCAAGACCTTCTCCCCTGCCAAACGAAACTACAACATCTATGACCGAGAACTCCTTGCCGTCATCCTTGCTCTTCAAGAATGGCATCAGTATCTCCTAGGCACCACCCACCCAGTCACCATTCTCACCAATCACAAGAATCTCTCATACCTCAAAGATCCTAGAAAACTCTCCTGCTGTCAAGCCCACTGGTCCCTCTTCCTCCAAGACTTTCACCTCATTTGGCAGGTTACCCCAGGCTTTTGTATGGCCCCTGCCAATGCCCTTTTCTGAAAAGATTTGGTTGATACCACCCTTGACAACACCTCCACCCCTATTCTCCCTGATTCCCATATTATCCAGGCTCTCAACCTCTCCCTCGCTCAGTCTATTCGCTTATCTTCCTCATCTGACCCCCTTGTCCTTCATGCACTCCACAGTCTCCAGGAGGGATCCCCTCTCTTCCCTTGTTCCTCTCTCTCTGATTGGACCTTTGATAATGGTCATCTTTACTATTGCCAATGCATGTATGTACCCCCTGCCTCTCACTCCACCCTCCTACATGCCCTGCATGCATCCCCTACCATTGGCCATATGGGATTCTTTCATACCAAAGTCCTCCTCGAGCACAACTTCTGGTGGCCTGGCCTTGCCACCTTCATCAAAAGCTTCATTGCTGGCTGTGCCCTTTGTCAACAATCCAAAGTGAACACCCATCCCACTATGCCTCTGCTCACCCCGATTCCCTCCTCCACCACTCTCCCCTTCTGCCAGCTCTCCATGGACCTCATCACCAACCTCCCCTTGTCTTCTGGGTTTGATTCCTTACTGGTCATGGTCGACCACAGCCTTACAAAGGGGGTAATCCTTATCTCTTGCACAAAAACCATTGACACTGCCAGAGTTGCCCTTCTCTTTTTCAATCACGTGTTCAAAAGGTTCAGCCACCATGATTCTATCATCTCTGATCACAGCCCACAGTTTGCCTCTGCCTTTGCTCAAGAACTCGCCTGCCTCCACCACTATGATGTCTGCCTCTCTACTGCATACCACCCACAGACAGATGGACAGACTGAACAAGTTAACCAGGAGATCAAAACATACTTACATATCTTCTGCACAAATCAACCGAACACCTGGTCATCATTCATAACCACAGCTGAGTTTCAGCATAACTCCTCCCCCCACTCATCCACCAAAGTCTCCCCCTTCTCCCTCATGCTTGGTTACGAACCCTGCACCTACCCTCCTCTAGGAACCACATTCCTTCCCACCCTCACAAACCAACTCTCCCACCTGGAAGAATCTAGAAAGGAAGCCCTTGTGGCCCATGAATCAGCCCAATGACTAATAACTCAACATGTCACTTGGAAGTTTGTCCCTTGGAAGGTCAGAGATAAGGTTTGGTTAGAAGTGACCAATCTCCACATTCCTTACCCTTCTAGAAAACTGGCTCTGAAATGCCTCGGACCTTTTGAGATTTCCCAGGTTCTATCTCCACTCACCTACCGCCTCTGTCTCCCACCCTCATGGAAAATCCACAACATCTTCCATGCCACTCTTCTATTGCCGCACTGCTCTACCAAAGTACATGGACCCTCGTTTCCCACTCCATCACCTGACATCATTGACAGTGAAGAAGAATACAAAGTTGACAGTATCCTCTCACACAAGGGCTCCCCTGGCCGCTACAGGTACCTGACTGCATGGAAGGGTTACTCAGCCTTCAAAAATACATGGGAACCAGAGAGCAATCTCCGACATGCACAGACCATCCTTTCGAAATATAAAAAAACTCATAACCTATGATAGAACGATATCCCTCACCTTCCTCCACTTGACCATTTTCCTCCTAGCTTTTCTTCCCCTTTTCAAATACATATACAATGTCTTCCTCCCAGTCACCCACTTCCTCTCCCTTGTGCTCCGTTATTTCCATTTCATCACCTTTATGCTTGCGTCCTGTTCAGCCTACATTTCTTCCTGCTTCTTCTACTTCCACACTTTACACAGGCATCCTCACCACTCCTGCCCTCGTCCATGCCATCAAAGGTGATCCTCTATTCCAAGAGGACAAGATCTCTCAGGAACTAGTGTGCCTTTTCTTCAATGCCTCTTCTTCCCAGAGATTCCACTTTCAGTCCACTCCCTCCAATTTACCTGCAAATTTTGGCCTTCCCCTTTGTCTTCTGATTAACCAAATTCCTGAACGAGTTCTTACTCTTCTTCATCTTCATGGTTTCCACGTTTTCATTGAACAACTTGAACCCCACCTAGTTTACCCTATCTTCAGAAACGTTTTCCTCTCCATGCTCATGGACGCTCATGATCAATACCATTCCCTTCTCACAGCCATGCCTCAGTCTCCTCTCCCTTTAGCTGTTCCCCCTCCATCTTTTCCTCCTTCGTCTTCTCCCCCTCCTCTTCTCACTCGCCTCTCCAATACCACCCCATCATCTCCTCCGTCCCCATCACCACCATCTGATGATTACCATCTAGACCAAACCATCCTTGCCCACAACAGAGCCAACCTTTCCATCGTCCATCTTCCCAGCGGCCTGTGAGTCCTCTCCTCTGTGACCCAGACAATTGAATCCCCTCTGGTATGCCACCCAGCCACCCCCACTACACATTGCTACCACTGTAACCTGCTGGGTCACTACTGAGACAATTGTCTGGAATACTGTTGCCCTTCCTGCAATGTCTTCACCCCTGGTCATCCCACTCACTGTTGCCTTACTACCCGTTGCTCATACTGTCTGTGCTGGGGCCATGGACCCTGATTCTATCCCTCTCAAACATATGCTCACTGCCATGAGGTTGGTCACATCATTGACGACTGTCCACTTGAACATTACACTGTGGAACAAGCCACTGCAGTTTACACTGGACCATCTTTGCAGGTTGATGGATGTTGAGGTTTTTGAGCCAGGAGCTTGAGTGTATGAGAGGGGTAATGTTACAATTTTCTTGATCTACCACAGTGTCTTCTTTCTTTCTCTCTTTTGCCCTTGTTATTCCCCCGTCTTTGGCATGTTCTTCTACACCTACAATCACTTCATTATCATCACAAGCGGCTTCCATGTGAGCATCTTACCACTCTAGTTCTTCTCTTTGTCTTTGTCATTTCTGCTTAGTCTTCTACAGCAATGATTGTCATTGTTGCTTATCTTTCTTCTGATTTCCTTCACATTCTATGATGTTCTATGCTTATGCATCCCTTTCACACTGCTTGGTCTGTGCACCCTTTCTTCAAGTACATAAACCTTAGTTCATCCTTTTGTACCTCATTCTCAACCTACGCAATAAATGCATACTCTTGAGTCCACCTTAGTCCCTCAGGCCTTCTCAGGCATCCTCGTCCTTCGTTGCCTTTGGGCCCTTAGTCTCTAGTCCATCTCAACAAAACATATAGTCCTTTGACCTTTGGGCTGAGTTGTACCTCTTTGTGAGTGTCCTGCCCATCAGAACTTAGTCTCAACCACTTGAGGTACACCCTGCATAACAGTATGATCAAAGGGGTGATGAGGAGGTAGGGTGCTGAACATCTTCTCAGAGAAGACATCAGCAAATTCCTTGCATCAAGAAGGGACCTCTTGTTCCTAAGGTTTCTCCTTTTGAGCCAGTTCTGTGGAGAGGGTGATCTTGCTGAGGTGTTCCAGGTATTGGTCGGTGTTGTCCTTCTTCCAGGACAGACTCTCATGAAGAGGTACCATAGCATCCTGGAGAGTAAGGGTATTAGCTGACCAATCAATGAGGAGATTCCATTTCTTGAGCCAGGTCATGCCTAAGATAACATGAGGGGATCCAAGGGAAGTTACAAGGAATGTCACTGTTACGATTTCCCTCATCTTCCATGATATCATCTTCCTTTCTTTACTTCATCCATGTCATTCCCCCATCTTCAGCATATTCTTCTATGATTATGTTCACTTTGTTATTGTCACGAGTGGTTCCCATATAAGCATTATACCTCTTTAGGTTCCCTTTGTTCTTCTTGTTCTTCACTTAGTTACTCCACAGCAGCTATTGTCATTGCTGATTACTTTTCCTCCAATTTCCATCACGTTCTACCAAGTTCCACACTTATGTGTCCATTTTGCACCGCTTGGTCCATGCACCCTTCCTTCTAGTATATAAATCCTTAGTTTCCTGTCTTGTATCTCTATTCTCAATCTGCACAATCTAGTATACTCTTGAGTCCTTCCAAGTCCCTCAGGCCTCCTCAGGCATCTTAGTCCTTCATCACCTTCAGGCCCTTAGTCTCCAGCCCATTCTTCAGAATGTATAGTCTCAAGAACTGCCTCTATCGGCAAACAGTCCCTTCGCCCCTTCAGGCTGAGTTGTACCTCTTCATGAGCATCCTGCCTGTAAGGTCTTAGTCCTGGTCACTCGAGGTACACCCTGCATAAGAGTCACAGTGTCTGAGATACTAGGGAAGGTGACGTTTGCTGTGATTGTGTATGTTACGCAAACGCATAGAATCTAACCGTCAAGCACACACTCAACTAGTGGTGCAAGACTAAGAGAGACATGAACTCTCACTATCCTTTAGCAGGACTTGTGGACAGCGAGAAACTACGTGTGGATTGCGCAGAACTAACTGGTGAAAGTACAAGTACATGGCGTGTATAAATACCCAGACA
>JBBPLS010000203.1:13900-37755 GCA_038089895.1 Boletellus ananas | reverse complement strand
GCCCAACTGACCAAGGCGCTTCCCAGGGTTCACACTCTGCCTTCATCCTGTTCGTGTTCGTTCCATCCGAGCGCGTCTTCGTCCCTATCCTGGTTCGCCTGCGCGTACGTGCCATACCCCTCTCATTCCGGTGGTTCTCTGCAAGGCGCTACCTCCTAATTGCTCGCCTGCACTTTTGTCATCCTCAAGGGAATCATGGCCACAGTCCGGTCGTGTCACAACTGGGTGCCAGCCCAAGGAAGAAGTGGCGCTAGCACGAATCGTTCGCATGCAGGAGTTCTATCCTAGGTGTTATGATAGCAGCTCCCACCCCGGACAACACGAAGAATGTGGGACAGGGCCGGGAGTGTGCGACGCCGTCCATTGCCCGAGCGCCACTCGCGAGCTGTCAAAGCGTCTGCGGAAAATAAGTGAACATCCGATGTTTAGTTTCGTTGCTGCCCGTCGTTCACGGAACTGGCTAGGCGATCATCCGGGCTTCGTGTTATGCCTTATCTCACTCCGGATTCGTCGACGAAATGGCAAGTTTTAGGTAGCTCAGGCTTCGCGCTGAGATTCGTCATGGTGCCACAGTGGGGGGGAAACCTTGGCCAACTCTGGGTGAAACAATGCGCCGAACGACGCGATGGACACGCAGATACGTATTAATACCTGTTCTGGTGCGTGTATTGGGCCGACCAAAATCGTGACAGCAAATTGCACCACTTGCGCGATGCAATTTACGCGAGAGCCCTCCACGTAGATAGAAACGGAGACGCGATTGGCATTCGTGACCTACAAGACACTCAAGACATGGCATACGTCCGATCTGAGATGGGGAAAAGAGAATGCGATGAAGCGAATGCTTCGGGCAACCCAGAACTAAGTCAATGTGATAATCATCCCTCCCGTGGAGGCCAGAGCCGGAAGTTCTCCAGACGACCGTCAATCCCGTACAACCTCAACAACTCCCTACAATTTTCACAAGGCGGCTTCAGCGGCGGGGCATCTTCTGGCGGTGGCGTCCAGAACCACTCCCCTCTGTATGGTGTTATTTCCTTGACAATAGCGATGTCAACTGCGATTCCGTAGCTGCTGGTCTTGAGGTTGTTGTCCCTATATCAATGTTTCGTGAGCTGGATGCGGGACGCTGCGCGGAACGGTTCACCCCAGAATATAAAGGAACGGATATGTCTCAGCGCAGTTCCCAAATTTTTGGGCTGACACCCCAAACCTCTCCGTCAATGGCGACGTATTATACGTCCATCCAGACCCGCGCAAAATATTGTCAAGGTACCTGAAACGCTCTCTTCCTGCACTGTATTTCAAGTCTTCAAACCTCCTCCCCGAGGGCACTCCACCACGGCTGGCACCAAGAAAAGAATACCATCCGGGTTGGTTTCCGTCCGCTTTGTGCGCCCAGGTGATTTGAACGGCAACCGGACTCGCTCCGACGATCGCTAATTTGTCGCACCATTGGGCATAGACAGCAACAAGCGGAAGGAAGTAGCGTGTCGTCAGCTCGCCTGGAACCGGAGACTGGCCATTGCCCGTAGGATGGCCATTAGACGGAATACTCGGTGCTGGACCCATGAGAGACAGGAAGATTCCAAGAAAGTCGAAGAGGATGAAGTATCGCTGGCGAATGTCGTTGACATTCCACCCAAAATCTTCGCTGGGCAAGACACTGTCGCGATCACGCCGGAGTAGCTGTGACCCGCGAGCCACGCCCCTTCTAGATAAAATACCATGGATCAATACCACGGATCGGGCCCAGCACGTGTAAGAATGCTAGTACGTACCTCAACTCGCGCATATAATGACGCAACGGCCTCAGATTATCTCGGTTTCCTTCCGGGACCCCATGACCGGCTGGATCTGCCACGACATCGTCAAGAAATTGAAAGATCTGCACGACAATCAATACCAAGATCATTCGTCAAATGAACTGGAGAAGTACATCGTCCTCTTCCCAATCATATGCTACAGTGAAGTTAAACGTGTTGTTGAAAGCACTGAGGGGAGTATAGTTCGCCATATAGAATCCGGGGCTCGACTGAAATGATTGTGAAAGCAGCCTTGTGGAACTCGACGAGGACTTTATACAGCGCAATGTGTAGAGATTAGACATCCCCCCCCAAATTCGAGACGAGGAGTCCCGTCGGAGGAAATGGATTCCGGACTTTTTTCACAGGTGTGAAGAGATGTGGCGCAACGATGAAGTGATCAGATTCAGCCAGTTGAGATAGCAGATAAGCAGGCCGTGTGCCCACCACCCGCGGAGATGAACGAGGAAGGCATCCTGGTGTAGCTCTCATGTTCTGAGACCTGACTCAGACCCGGCACGATCCCTTTGCGGGGTCCGAAGCATGTCCTGCAGACTATGGGATGTCAGTGCTCGGCAATGAAGACAGCAAGTGCACATCCGCTCACGAACACTGGGCTTTCCACCAGCAAGCGAAGGAACGGCACGGAATCACGATGTCACTCGGGTGCAGGACATGCTGTATGAGCACGGCTTCGTTAATTGGGTTCGGATACCGACCAGGTCCCCGATGCTGGGAGCCAGAGAAGCACCGGCTGGTATCCATGCCAGCCTCGAGTATGGATAGACGATCCCGAGTCGTGCATATTGACCTACTTAGTGGTTTACTCTTAGTCGACAGCCAATCACTGGGAGGGCTGCCACATGAGATTCTACAGCATCCATTGTATAAGCTGGTTTTCGACTATGTACGTTGCCTCTGCAAGAGTTGCAACGCGGACAAATTGTTGACTGTTTCCCGCAGAATGTTTTGATTGTCATTCCGTCCTCTCTTCCAGAGATGGATTTTGCAACGTTGTCCATGATCTCAGACCACATCGTGAGTTCTCCAGAGCAATAGAAATATTGATACAAGTATTCAAGTGTGTGCAGGTTCACTTCTCGCTCCAGAGTAGCAGTCTAGTTATTCGAGCGCAGCACAAGGACTCGAATGATATCCTGGAACTCATTCCGCAAGAAATCTTGAAGGAAGACCTTCCGACGTTCCTTGTTGAGAAGCACGTTCATTGGTTAAATCGATCCACAGCTGTCGTCGAGATACGTCCTCTAGAGAATCCTTGGACAGAGTCAGACAATAACTGGAGGCTTTCTTACGTGCACGGGAAATATTGTCTGCGCAGAGACGACAAGTCGCTTGTGGACACGCAGAGCCGAACCTGGTCCATGGTTTCTGGTTTCTTGCAGGGTCTAGAGGATCCACAGAATCTCATAGTCACCACATCAGCGCGACAATTGTTTGTCTCTTTGCCTCGTCATGACCTATCTTTTTTTGTCAACAATAATGAAGAGCTCGAGTCAAGAGACTTCGTGGACATGGTCTGTGATGAGAATCAAGACATTGGGACGCTATTTGGTGCAGAGCGCATACTTGTTCTCCGGGGAAAGGGAGAAGTTCACGAGGGACTAATCTCTAGATGCGTCCTTGTACGCGTTCCTTCAAACGTGTTTCGACATGGGATAGATCGAACCACATATCATGTCTACAAAATTGATGCTGAACTCGGCCGCTTGAGTGGAAATGGTGGCTGGGAGAGCAGGTCCTTCTTGTCCTACATGTACCTGATGACGAGCATCGACTGGAGGCCAGATCCGTTGACAGGCAGGACAGGCACCCAAGAAGGATTGTCCATTCTTCAGGCAGTCACATATGAGACACTCAATACATTTTCTCATTTCGGCTGGCAACAGACCAAGGAGGATGACCCTCTGCAGCGGTATCAGTTCTTCTTTGAAGGAATTGAAACATCCCCATTCAACAAGAGGTCCCGGGAAAGAGAGCGGGCCGCCTATCTGACTCTTTCAACCGATACTCCACCAAAAGCCTGGGAAGGGGATTCCAATGATGATAGAGAGCTTGTGCCATCACTCTCGGACAGGGAGCTTGAAGATATTGCCTGTACTACAGCATCCGTGATTTACCGCCAACCAGTGAATATGCCGACCGCCATGTTAAACTGGGCACAAATATGGGACAACATCTCGGATGATACCAACGTACATTCTTCGGAAGGTCAAAATCAATCCTATCTTTCACATCAACCGAAGGATCTGTCCGCGCAGGTACAGGATATCTTCCAAAGGAGTTGCTCACAACTCCAGCTGTTGTTTCTAATCCCGACTTTGGCCTACTGCACATCCTACTCTGAGTCTCACGTTGCCTTTCTCTTGATGCTTCTTGCATTCGCAGAAGAGGGGCAACACAGATTGGCGAACTACGCAGATTACACGCTATTGGATGGATATTTTCCTACAGCGCATCGGACATGGCATCACATTCGCACTTCGTGCCTCGATGTCAGTTCTCTTGGTGGAGTTGGACTCTTCTTGCAGGTGGCATTAAACTATGATCTCGATCATATTGTGCAGTGCCTGCTCAAGAATTGGCCATCCGACACCATTCCAAGCCTGAGACACCTATTAGACCCTGAGATCTGGGACGTGCAAAAGTCAACTAACAACTTGAAAGAATTCTACTCCAGCTGGTGCCGCAACCGGAAACTCAAGGAGAATCTCACACTCATTCTTCGAGAAACGCCACCAACTCCATACTTGCCAGTGTTACAACACACGCCCGGTCAATCAGATTCCGCTATTAACTCTTGTATGTCACACGCCATCATCGCCCGCCGCATATATGGCTCACCCTCCAGATCATGTTCAGACTTGCCTGAGCACATGAAAGAAATCACACTAGAGCGGTTGCTCTCTGAAAGGCACGCCCCGGCATTACCACATCCGACCAAATTGCTGCCCTCCAACTTTGATGGCGACAGGAGGTCTGTCTCTCATACTCCTGCGTTTAAACGGCTATTACCTTCACTTCGCGTCAACAAGGGTGGCCCCCCATTTCAGGAACGGTACCTCGCCCGTCTTCATTCCAGTGCAGAACATGTTCAAGAGGAATATCAGACGACCTGCGGAGCAACAAGGTATCCCATCAACGACCTTAAAATGCATTTTGTGCGGTGCAAACAGCTCTATACCAACGCTTTGCGCATTATCAAGGAGAGCTTAGAACCAACTGCCGATCCGCTCCAACAGGCACTCCTTCGATGTGGTCAGTGGCCACTGATCACAGCATTTTCTCTTTTGCGATGCCTAGCATCTGCTTCACCCATCCGGCTCTCAGAGGGTTGGAAGAAATGCTTGATAACGTTTGGTCTACTCCTGATGGAACTTCAGCATGCGCGGAGGCTGGTTTTGTTTTCCCAGAATGGTCGAGAAGAAGAGTTCAGAAAGGAACTTGAAAACGACGGATGTGATAAGTCAGATGTTGAACAGTACCCTGACTGGTTGCTGATTCAGGTGTGTTCGCAATCTCCCAGCCCCATCATCTGTTAAGTTGTTCCTTGCACATGTTAGCTGCAAGGAAACTTTGTGATCCGCCGCACACAGGCAAACATTGCGATGAAGATGGTATCCCCACCATCTGGGGAGAACACCGTCATGCAGGTCAACATGGGCGAAGGGAAATCATCTATCATCATCCCGATCGTGGCTGCTGCCCTTGCCGATGGGGATCAACTTGTCCGTGTCATCGTCCCAAAACCATTGAAGGCTCAGATGTTGGACCTCTTGGTTGAACGTCTCGGTGGGCTCACTAACAGGCCAATATACTGTCCTCGCTTCTCCTGTCCTGGCTCTTGGAGCGGTGCCGAAATAAGCTCCTTGTATGGGTCAATGTATCAGTGCATGAAGGAGCGTGGCATTCTACTTGTGCAGCCCGAGGATGTCCTGTCACTCAAGCTGATGAGTGTGGAAGGACAACTACGCGAACAGCAAAATGTCACTCAGCCGGTATCATCAAGGCTTCACAATCTGACTCCCTATAATGGGGGGACGATGTCGGTCAACTTTGTAAGCATAACAACGACACGGTCAAGTTCCGATCTAGCTGATCACTGAATAATAGCTTAGACACATGTATCTCTATGATGTATCGAGAAGGCCTTCCAGGTCACTAGGTTATTTCCCCACACGAGGCATCAACGATGGGACCAGTGACAGTGCCTCCGCGTTTCTGAAGCTGCAGAAGTGGCTGCATTCTTGTGCTCGAGATCTCCTCGACGAGAGCGACGAAATTCTTCATCCTCGGAACCAATTGATTTACGCTATCGGCCACCAAGAACACATGGAAGGATACCCTGATCGATGGGCAATTATTCAGCAAGTTTTAAGGCTCGCAAAGCGGCATGTATCCTTCCTCTCAAAGGATCTTCCCGACTCGGTGGAGTACAGAAGTCGTCAGCAGGGGTCGTTTCCGCACTTCCGTATCTTGCGGGCCTCAGATGCTGGTCGACTGTTAATCTTATTGCTCGTGGGGGATGTAATGGCCGGCCATCTTCCTGCTTTTCGTTTTGACATGGTCAATCAAAAGCTGCAGGGCGCTATTCATAGCTTCATAAGTCGTGAGGATGTCAGACCAGACGAAGCGGAGGAGGTAGAGGAGTATGCTAAATCTTCCCAACATAACAATCTCTGGAGTGGCCTACTTCTTCTTCGCGGTCTCTTCGCATCCAATATTCTTTTGCATTCCCTTATGGAGCGAAGATGGCGTGTGGATTACGGCCTTGTGAGTAGCCGCTCCAAGTCCATTGATGAGTACGGTTCCCCCTTTCAAGAGTATATACATTCCATCCCTCCGCGCACCTTGTTAGCCGTTCCATACCGAGCCAAGGACGTTCCAGCACCGGACACCCAATTCGGCCATCCAGACGTCACCATCCTGCTTACATGCTTATCTTACTACTATGGCGGTCTCAGCTCGGAGCAACTCAGAGTTTCATTCCAGATACTTCTCAGACAAGATAACCCTGATGCAGAATATGAGCTCTGGGTTCGGGATTATGGTTCTACCTCTCTGCCGGCCTCTCTTCTGAGCTTGAGGGAGTTCAACCTGAGGCCGTCAGAACAATGGGACAATTATTTGTTCCCTATTTTTTCTTACAACCATGCAGCAATAGATTTTTACCTTTCTCGTGTCGTGTTTCCCAAGGAAGCGAAAGAATACCCTTGGAAACTTGCGGCTTCTAGCTGGGACATGGCAGAGAAACGGGAACGCGCGATGACTGGTGAGCAATCTTATGCTCTTGTGGCAGTCGAGTTTGCTTGCTTAGCTGAATATCAGGATTTTCTGGCACAAACGACAGTCAATACTTGCTACCCACCTCTGTTGCTCCCCTCGAACTCGATCATCAACAAAGTGCAAGCGCAAGGGCTCTTGCTTACCTTCTCCAGCCCGAAAATGACTACTATATGTTGACCGCTCACGAGAATGGCCAGCCAGCGACGACGCTCGACTTGCTCAGAATGGTTGTTACCCAACAACCCGAAATTCGAGTTCTACTCGATGTCGGGGCACAGATACTGGATATGTCCAACCGGGAACTGGCTCAAGAGTGGCTGAACATCACCAGAGCTGGTGGAGCTGTCTATTTCGATGATCGTGACAATTTGATGGTCCTGACGAGGTCTGGTATTACCCAGCCGTTGGCGACATCGCCGTTTTCCCAGCAGCTGGAACGTTGTGTGATTTACCTCGATGACGCACATACAAGAGGTACCGACCTCAAGTTTCCTAGAGGATTCCGGGCCGCTGTCACGCTAGGACCCAAGGTGACGAAGGATAAACTAGTCCAGGGTACGATTCCAGTGCTGTAGCGTGACCATTCGGTCTAATATTGTTCGTTCTAATATCGTACGTTCTAGGATGCATGCGAATGCGCAAGCTTGGAAATGGTCACTCCGTCATGTTCTTCGCACCCCCAGAAATTGATCAGAGCATCCGTTCCGTTACTCACAAAGAAGATCGGAGCACCCAACTCAATGCCGCAGACGTCCTAAAATGGGCAATCCTCGAGACATGGACTGACATTCAGCAACAGGCCCCGTACTGGGCACGGAAGGGTATGGACCATAAAACACGTTACGACGCTTGGACCCGTTTCTGCAAGGACGAGATAACGCGGGAGCAGCTGGCGGATGCATGGTTTCAACCGGAGACCAAATCACTTTCTGATCTTTATGCGCCGGGCCAAGATCGACGCACCCCAGGAGCGGTCTCGTCGACACTGAGCACAGACATAAACATAAATCGGCGCTGCGAAGAACTCGGAGTTCCCATGTCGTCGACTCATAGTGCACAGTTTGATGAACAAGTAGAAAGGCAAGTCAACCGAGAGATTGAACGGGAGCGAGAGGTGGAGCTGCCTCCACCGGCGGAACCTGCAGACCATTACCTTCATCCAGACGTCGTCTATTTCGTGGGGACTGGTATTCTTCGTACATCGGACGCCTTTCGACCCATCTGGGGCCCATCCCTATTGGCGACCACGGGTTTCTGCGTGACAATCAAATACGTACCGATCGGTGGGATGGCGGGCCAGTATCTTCGACCGGTTCAGTGGGTTCTCTCTGGAAGGAACGACGGTGATCGGGTGCTTGTGATTGTGAGCTCCTTCGAGGCGGAACACTTGCTATCAGACATCCGAAGAAGCGAATATGTGCACCTGCACATTTACATACCCCGTTTATTAGAACGAATGAGACCCGCAGACGATCTCATGCTGTACACCATCCCGCCTCTCCCTGATGGTTGGATGCCACCCTGGGAACTGATCGATCGGCTGAACTTGTACGCTGGACAGTTGTATCTTCGAGACTGGGATGCATATCTCCGACTGACGCGCTTCCTTGGCGTACCTGAGGAAAGCAAGGGCAGAACGTTCTGGTACAATCTGTTCGATCCTGGGTCCCTCACGCAGTTTGAGCGGGCACATCCAGAATCTCCTTTACCATCGGTGATGTCACTCCTTGCGGTTCGTCAGAGAGGATTACCATTCGCTGAGACACACATGGGAAAGATTATGCGGGGGCTGCCACTGACCGAAAAGGACTTTGACTGCCCTAAGCCGGTTGGGACCAGTCGGGATCCTGCTATCTGTGATAGTCAGACACGATACATGGGATCACGAAACATACACGCACCGACTGAGCTGGGAGCGCCGGAGCTGGACGAGGCTACGGAGAGAGATACACAAAGGCCACAAGGGCACTCATGGGCGTTTTGACCATGTTGATTTGCTTAGGTGTGGCAGTCTTTTCGACTACCCAAATGCTCACGAAAACTGACGATTGCACCTGCAATCCAGGCTAGTATCTCGTATTGGTGCCACTTAATCGTTTGAAATGTTTTCGTTACCGACCCGGCATACTTTCTTTCCTGCCCTAGTAAGCACTATATGATGTAAGTGCTTCAGTGGATGTTGCAACCACGGGATCCACGTATATGTATTTGATACAAAATTACGAGTACTAGCCTCAGGACAGACGCGTTGGCCCGGATGGTAGTGTTCAAGTTGAAATCCGCCACTTTGCCGAGCGGGAGTGGCACTGCCAGGCAGATGGCAGAGCCTCTAGATACATGGCTCGCAGAACATGGCAGGATGGTACTTGATTTGAGGATAGTAAATGCTCGATGTCTGAACCGAGCTCAGGAAATTGGCTGACGCTCCTGCCCATGCCCTCTAATGGTAGCAGGCGACCAGTCCCTCCCTTTATCACAGCAAACTTCACTCAAATTGACAAAGTCGACAACAAGTCCGGTCGATACTACTGGAAATGCAACATTTGCGGTGAAAATGTTCCACAAGTGTTCGACTCATTCAAGGTCACGACGACAATCTCCCCAAACATCTCGTTGATGGATGCCCTGATGGCAAATAGCGAGCAAAACCCGATGCCGTCGTGCACACATGCACACGCAGGCACAACCAGGAACTAATCTCGACACTGCAAAGGGTTTACAGGAGAGGTTTACCTGGGTTCCACCACTCATAGGGCAGGCTGCCACCAAGGATCTCGCTGGTCCCGACGCGATTTTGTTGGGTGAAATTGATGCACTTTGTTCAGAATCCGACCAGGAAGCTGTCAGTAGGCAAGACAGCGTGGTTGGTAATGGACTTGGACTCGGTGGAGGGATATTAGACGGCGCCGTGTACAGTTTTAACGAGTTAGATCGGGTCGATAAAGGACTTGCACTGCGTGCTGATGATGAAGCAGCAGTGGTTACCCATGGTGAACAGGATGACGGAGGGTGGGATGCGGCGCCGCCGACGTCGACGAGTGGTGTGGATTGTCCATAGCTCCCTTGATGGTTGATACTAACTTGATAGTGTCGCGTTCAAGTTGGCACAAAAACCACCGGGTTCTGTACACAGCACTATCGGGTGGCCACGGGTTAATGGAGAATTACAGTGACTGCTGATTGACTTCAGTGGCAAGAGGACATGAACTCGGTTCTATTCTTCCAGTCAAAAACATAGAATGAGATATCCACAGAGCGGATGCCACTCCGAGTCACGTCTGGGTGGCACCAGGGCCAAAGGCGTGACATTGTGAAAATGTGAAGGGGTGCTATATCCCCATTTGGAATGGTCAACACCACAATGACATTGTCCCGCTCTACTCAGAGTATGACGGGCGAGATACAACAAATTAAGAGCTCGTGTCTTTTTCGCACCCGAAAATCAGTATGGCACCTGCGTTACTGAGACATTTTTCCCAGGTTTCCGAGTTTTATCCCCGCGTCGAGTGCCAACTTCGGTGCGTCACCGTTTCCTTGGTGTGTTGGAGTATTTTCACCTTTCTTTCATTTGCTAGCAGTTGGTTGCTGCCACGTGAAATTAAATACGATTTTTGGTCGTCCAAAAAACGCCTGTAAGCTTTACGCTTTCCGCTAGCGTCCGTTTTTCATTTTCCAAAGCCTGCAGCAGGAATCCATGCGAGAAGCTATACTTTGTTCTTTGTCATCGTGGACTGGTGGATCGAAATGCCCCAATGTGGCACTGCTCGTGGCCAATAATGTGCTTTGACACCATTGCGGCAGTCCACCGAGGACATTTTATGATTGGATCCTGGCAACGAGCGCCATAATCCTTGCGGATTCCATCCGCGTCACACACACACACTGTGGCCCTGCCTGTGCACGTCCAGCTTTGACTTCCCCATTGATTTCTTCCTTTGGAGAAGTTGTGGGCGTGAAAGGCCCTTTGCCACTTCCCCGACATATAAGAGTCTTCGATCGTCGACATGAGGTGACAAACCCAACGAGACAGCCGTCTCTGATCATCCCTTTCACTGCTCGTCTCCAATCCTCTTCTCATGCCTGTAAACGAATCCGGTTTCTGGGTCCCGCCAGACACTGTCGACCCATCTGAACTCAAGATACCGCATCCACCAGAATACTCTTACCGGGACCCGATCCCCGAGGCCACCACAAAGACTCCAGGGGAACTACTGACTGGGTACTACGCCGACAAGGGCAATGTCCGGGACTGGACAGACCCTGACGGAGTGTTACGGATACAACAAGAGACCCACCGCCGCTATCCCAGAAATGCCGTCCTACCCATTGGCTCAGCGGGACTGGTTGGTAGATGGCCGCGTCCCGGGGGTCTTCGCGCAGTATCAGTGCCGATGCGCGAAATCAATCCTGTCGTTGATTTACCCGGGAACGTCATTGAATTCAAGAGCCGAGATAGTATGAAGCGTCCCTCGAACGGTGTCTCCTTCAAAGATATTCTTCGAGGGATGTCTTCTGTCATGGAGGACGGGAATCGTGTTGTCGTGGATATGCTCCGCCGTTGGGGGCGCCTGAGTTTCATTATCACAGTGAGCGAACGACGCACCAGGTTTTTTACTCGTCTAACGTGTATTTCTAGTGGCCTGGTTATCAGCCTGAAATGGGCAGAATTTACACCCAACAAGGGGACGGAGCAGCATCGACCAGGTATGAACTCGCCCTTCAAATTGTGAACCTGTATGCTCTTTTCTTCGAGGTATGTCCTGCATTTGATGCCCGACACACCGTTGCTGAAATTTGTCCTGTGACATTTTAGAAGGTGGAGAAGGAGAGTCTGTTTCCGAGCGAGCTCGGGTTTTACAATATTGCACTTCACCAAGGGGAAAATGCAAAAACGGATTCACTGGGCGTGCAGTTGATGCAGCTTCATCTCGTTCGGCTCCGAAAAGTGGAACCCGGGCTTTGGGCTGCCGAAGTTGAGATCGTGTAGAGATAGATATATCGTTACGTCTGTATACACAAGCTATTATGCCATCATGTTCACATCAGATCTATGGATTTCTTTGCGTACAACTTGTCGCTGTGGCCAACTCGGACACGGCACTGCACTTAGAGTGTCGGACTAGCCGGATGGCAGCTAGTGATAAGCCACTTCTGCCAGAGAACATGATCTTTGCTGGCAGCGACAGATTCACGGCGGAATGTTCATAGATGAGTAGTCCGTGGCGTAGAATGACTCGGAGCACGTTTTGCCAGTGGTACCGAGGCCATTCACACTAATATGCGCTCTCGCCTTCGGTACAGGAGCCACCTCCGCCCTGCTCAGCATGCTCGTGTCGCCAATGTGCCACTTGACCTCCCCCCTCTCCCGTCTTATACAAAGGAGACCTGGAATTCATCAGGCGTAGCTAAGGCCTGGATTCAATATCTACCAAAGATACGCCAAAGTTCCTGCAATGAAGAATTCTGCGAGGGTGCGCAACAGACGGGGCCATGATCATACGCAGGGTCGCGTATCAACCAGCCCTAAATCACATCATGTGACTAGTGTCACGGTTATTTCCATGATCCACCAAACAGAATTAGTTATTTTATTATTTCTTCGATGCGACGCGGTAACAAGTCCCACAAGGCTGGTCGCGTCTCTGGTACAGTCTGCGCTCTCGCTCACCGTGTCTTGTGCAGGTGCCCAATGTCAAACTTCGTCCCGCACCTCCCCCGACTCGCTCCGCACGAGCGAGCGCTCCCGCGTCGTGCGACCACAGTTCCGACTCCGAGGTACCTCCAAACGCAAGCATGGTCGATCTCTGTCCACGGCCATTCAAAGACTTCGTCATATGCGCGACTGGAACGATGGACAAGGTCTGCCCTCGTCAGCCGACTCGTTTCGGGGCCGTTCTCATCCGTTCCTTCAGCCTACCTTGTTCAAGATGGCATTCGAACTTGGTGCGACCTCCACGAGCGACCTGACCGACCGCGTCACGCATCTCATCGCTAGCGCACACGGTGGAGCCAAGTACATGGTACGTTTCCTTTGGGCAACCGTCTTTTGCTGGCGCTGATGGGTGCAGTGCGCACTCGAGCGAAGGATACCTATCATGACCCCGGACTGGGTCGCAGAGGCACACACTGTATGGTTACGAGGCGACGACGTCGACGTGGAACAGGTGCGAGATAACATGACTACGTGACTTCAGCCAACAGTCCGTCCCATGCTAGAGCATCGCCAAGCATCGCCTGCCTGTCTTTTCAGGCGTCGTCCTATCTCTGTCCGGGATAGAGGACATCGATCGGCGGACCGAAATAAACCGTCTGGTGACCGCACACCAAGGGGTGTACGTAAAAAATCTTGAGCGTCCTGTTAGAGTGACACATCTTTTGTGCTCTGGTGACACGGAAACGGAAAAGATGAAGTATGCGGAAAAGTTCAATAAACGAAAAGAAGCACACATTCATCTCGTTTGGGAGGAGTGGTTCTGGGACTGTCTCGAGTTTGGTGGTGGGTGTTTCTTTGATTTTTGATATGATATCCGCCGATACGCTCTGAAAAGGTAGGTTCGATGAAAGAAAGTATCAAATGAGCCGGCCGCGCCCAGAACGAAAGTCGCTGCCCGAGAGTGAGTCATGCCCACATACTAGCCCTTGTTGGCAATTCTTGAATCCCTGTGCCTGTCTAGATCCTAAATCCACGCTTCCTATTCAAGACACCGCCCCAGGCTCTCACCGGGAATCGGCCATACCGGTGGACGATGTCAACGAACCGAAGCGGCTGAAGCGTGTGACCCCTACCGGTAGCTTCAGCGTTATAAACAATCTTTCACTGGATGGTGAGGAGGAAGAAATAGCCATCATCAATAAGCCGGTCCCTTCTGTAACCCTCCAGCTCTGGCAAAGTTTGCTGAAACCTCGTGGATTCGAACTTGAAGGTGGGAAGCTTGTCCGAAGTCCGACCAAGTCGCAACCTACACGATCGCTACCTTCAACACAGATCCGACCGAACAGGGAAACTCGTAGCGGAATTGGTATGGAAGACGGGAAAGAAAAGGAGAAAGAAAGCGTGATATCATCCTTCAGACGCGCAAACTCGTTTGCGCCTACTCCTGCGATAGCGCCCACGGTTCGATTACCATTCCGACGGAACACGACGTGTTCGTCGGTTTGCCTTGAAGCAGAAGGAAGCGGCCTACATGACGCTAGCCAGCCGGCAGCAGGGCCAGCCACCCCGGGTCTCTTCGTAGGGTGCACCTTCCGTCTACTTGGTGAAGCACGCTGTCCGAACGTTCGATCTGCAATTGAGAATGGAGGTGGCATCGTGATGGCTGACGAGAGTGAAGATGCAAGCTTCATTATTGTACGGTTAATAAGGTATGCCCCCTCCGTCATTTCTCGTTGCTCCTCGACTTAAAACTAACATTGACGTGTTGACCGCCCCGATAGCGGAAGTAAGCTCTATCATGACGAATTTGACGAGTATGCACGAGCAAAGTACAGGACAGAATGCTGGCTGGAACACTGCGTGTTCCACGAACGGATATGTGAGCCAAACGAAAATGTGTCATTCAGGCCACTCATGATCACGATGCTGGCACCTGGTGGGTTCATACTCATTGCGCTCTCCGACTAGTTGTTATTCTCACATATATAAATGAAGATGCAGAAAAGATCAACCTGAGTTTGTCTGGCCTCGACCAGTCGGAGTTGTGTTGGATTCGACGTCTCGTAAGGGCGGTCGGTGCGTTTCTCTTGTGCTCTCTTTTGAAATGGGTTAGTTACCGCTTGTGCAGGGATTAATCTTGAACCGACATTCTCTCGAAGGTCCACGCACCTTCTCTGTCCAAGTGGAACGGGTGCCAAGTTCGACAAGGCATTGGAATGGCAGATTCCGGTCGTTTCTTTGGCTTGGTTGGAAGACATTGCGCGGACGGGAACTGTTCCACGGGTGGATGAATATCTTGTCGGTGGGTCTCGTGCTGGAGCACTTGTCGATGGAGAGGATGGTTTTGGATCCGGCCAACCTCTGGACCAAATGCTGAGAAACAAGGGAAAAGGCAAAGAGAAAGAAGTAGACTGTCAAATGGCGGACATTACAAATGGTAACTATTCCGCTTTCTGTGGTGTACCGTGCTTATTCTTGTCCCAGGCGATCCAGCGGTCCCGCCCATGTTTATCAAAAATCCACTCCTGCTTCAAGATACGGCCTTGCGGGACTGGGAACAAGTCGCGCGGACTCCCCGCGACAAGACGATGAGACCAGGATCCGTCGGACGTAACGGACTATTTGGCAAACCGCGATTCCTGACGCACGGGTCGGATCCCCCAGAGGAAGCCGACGCCCGCGGAAACCCGCCTGGTTCCTCTCCCCCGGATCCGCCTCCCCTAAGTAGCTCTCCACCCCCTGCCGAGGGTGAGCTGCCTTTTCTAGGACAGACACCTCCCGTTCTCGCATCCCTAGCGCGCACGCACGCCATGCCAATCCCCTCGACACGTGCTTCTGAAGCGGATGACCAAGTCCAATCCCAGGGCCGAGTTCCATCCTCGACCTCCCCGTCACCGATGAAACTGCCACCGTCGAGTTTGG
This sequence comes from Boletellus ananas, assembly GCA_038089895.1. Taxonomy (NCBI): domain Eukaryota; kingdom Fungi; phylum Basidiomycota; class Agaricomycetes; order Boletales; family Boletaceae; genus Boletellus; species Boletellus ananas. The sequence continues at coordinate 22,071 of JBBPLS010000203.1, read as the reverse complement.
TTCCCGACGCGTTCGTGGCGTCTTCGCCTGCGCATCTTCCAGACACGGACGCGATTACGAAAGCACTCCACGAGAGCCTGACGTCGCTCCTCGGGAAACGACCGATCGCGGAGGAAGACGAGGAGATGAAGGAGGCGGCAGTGGGGGGGCCAGAGGTGAAGAAGGGGAAGCGGGTGCGGCCTGGTGGACAGTCCAACGTACGTCTCTCTTTCGATCGTCCAGGCCCATTCATTCCCGTCGTGTGCTCACGCGCCGTGTTTGTGTTGTTGGGACTCAGGTGGTGTCTCGGGACGCATCGCGCGAACAGGTTGTCTCGCCTTCTCGGCCTCGTGTCGTCCGTCCGCCCGCCCCGCCAGCGGAACTTGACTTGAGCTTACTCGACGGGATGGGGATTGGTCCGGCGCGATCGACAGAGGAGAGTATGAGAGTCACATACGAGGATCCGGTGCAAGTGGAGGAGAAACGACGGTTGTTGAGGATGTTGGGCGGGGACGAGATCGAGGCGGGGGAGGTCGTGCGAGGCGCCGGCGCTCGAGATGGTGGCATGGGGCGGATGCGACGGACCAAACGTGCCAAGGTGTCCGGATTTTAGGTCAGACGGGAAAATGTGCTGTATGTTATAGTCGATATTTGTTGCCAGGTAATACCCAGCTCAGCAAACGTCTTCGACGTCGAGGGTTGACATGTACTCATCCAAGTCTGAATTATATGACCTCCTCGATTCCACTCCTTTCTCCCTTGACTCTGACCGGCAGCCCCGCAAACTTTATCCGGAGTCCCTCGTACTTTCTCCTCTGGGCCAGCGACACGCTCGGCCCGACCCTGTCCACTGCACGCACGAAATCTGCCGTCGTGACCATCACCCTTTCTCCGCGCCCCACGCCCGCCTCCACCGCGCCGCCACTCAACCACCCCTCCTCCCTTCGCTCCATCTCTTCGAGCGACCCCAACACGCGCCTCAACGCGACCACCCCCGCCTCCCTCACGACGGCCGCCAGATCCGCACCGCTATATCCTTCACACCGTTCGCTCACCAGCCACTCCACGCGCTCGCTCACGTTCCCTTGCCCTTCCCCGCCGTCTCCGCTCCTGTCCCCGAACCGACCACCGTCTCCACCGCCCGAGTCCGACACCGGCACCCGCCGGATCAACGTCCGCAAGATCTCGACGCGCTCCGGCGCCGTGGGCAGATCGACGTACAGGAGCTTGTCGAGCCTGCCCGGACGGACCATCGCCGGGTCGATCATGTCCGGGCGATTGGTCGCGCCGATAACGTACACGGCCTTGTTCGCGCGGTCCCCGTCGAGCCCATCGAGTTCGGTGAGGAGCGTGTTGACCACGCGTGCGGACGAATCGGACTGTCGTTGCGTGTGGGTGAGATCGTCGATTGTTTGGACGGAACGTTTGAAAAATAAAAAATAAAAAAAGAAAGGGGAAAAGGCATCGAGTCAGCAGGGAGTGGATGGTCAAAATGAAAGTACGCAAGAGCGTACCAGGCTATCATCCCGTCTCGGTACCAAGGCGTCGAGCTCGTCGAAAAAGACAACACAGGGCGAGGACGCGCGCGCCCGCGAAAACACCTGTCTCACCGCGCGTTCGCTCTCACCGACGTACTATCTCGTCCGAATGGTCACTGAGCGCGATGGACAAGCTCGCGACGCGTGCAAACACACCTTGTTCAACAATTCTGGACCCTTGACGCTGATAAAGTTTGCCCTCGACTCGTTAGCCACCGCCTTGGCAAGCAACGTCTTGCCACACCCGGGAGGGCCCCAGAGCAAGACACCACAGGCGGCTTCGATCCCGACGGCACTAAACAGCTCTGGTCGTCGTATCGGCTGGACGATCGCCATCTGGAGTTCTTCTCGTATCCCGTGCAGTGCGCCAATGTCAGACCACGTGACATCTGGGACGGTCGCGAAACCTTCTCGTTTCGAGGACGGCTGGACCTGGGAGAGTGCAGCGCGGAAATCGGAAGATGTGATGCATATCGGTGCGAGTTGGGATTCCGTCAGCGGTGATGGATGGGCGTTCAAGAAATGTGCGATGGAGCTAGGAGAGAGTCCAGTGACGAGCGAGGCAAACGGTCGGTGGAGTAGCGGTACTTCGGTGGTGGGCGTGTGAGCGGTCGAATCGACGGTCATCGGGGTATCACTGGTGTCGTTGATCATCTCCGGCGCATCCGGCAGGACTAGTGTCCCTTCAGAAAGCTCTTTAAATATTCGTTTCACGGCGATGACGCCTGCTGCCCCCGTCAATGCTGACAGATCCGCACCAACATATCCCGGGGTTGCTTTTGCAAGGGACGCATAATCAAAATCACCCCCGAGTCGCAGCTTTGCGCATAACACACGAAGTATTCTGTGTTTGACCATGTAAGGAAATGATTTGGGTGGTACAAGGGAGAAAACGGACTTATTCCTGGCGTCTTCGTCGGGAACACCCATGCTGATTTCGTGGTCGAATCGACCAGCACGACGTAGGGCAGCATCCAGGGCGTCTGGGCGATTGGTAGCGCCGATGACGATTACGGGCTTGTTTTCCGTCTTTTCCCAAGACATGTCTTTGAAGCGTTAGCTATATGTGGCCAGAAACACCGCGCAAACGGACCATCCATGCATGTCAAGAACTGGGCCACGATTCGTCTCTCCATCTCCCTCTGTGCGCTCTCGCGCTTTGGTGTGATGGCATCTATTTCGTCGATGAACAAGAGACATGGAGCGACACGCTGCAGATCGGCATCAGAGATGTCGACCAACGGAACTACAGTAACCTACTTTTGCTTCCTCGAACGTGTCTCTTACCGTCTTTTCAGATTCACCCGACATCCCCGACACAATTGACGGCGCGGAGATACTAATGAAAGGTATACCAAGTTCCTATGGCAAAAACACCGCCAGAAAAAAAGGCCACACGTGAGTACTCATACGTCCTCCCGGGCAGACAGGATCGGGCATTCACCCCAGCAATGGCATTTGCCAGCAGCGTTTTACCACACCCAGGTGGACCATGGAGCAGCACCCCGCGTGGAGGCTGTACCCCCGTGTGCAGGTAAATTTCGGGATGACATAGTGGCATGGCGACGAGCTCGAGGACCTTTTCGATGCAGGACTCTACCCCACCAAGGTCGGAGAGGCGCGTGGGAGGTGGGTCATAAGCCTTTGACGTATTGCTGCTGCCATTGGCGGTTGTGGTCGTCCGGGCTCGCTTGGGCTCGTCATCGTCCCCCATGCCACGACGCAGCTTGCGCTTCGAAGATGGAGGGCGAGTGCCCGCAGGGTGGGGATCTACCCACGTACTGGTCGAGGGCCCAGCATCCGCTGGTTGCTCGACGGAAGCGACTGCCTCTGCGGGATCGTTTGACTGCGGGGTCGTTGTCGGTGGCGTTGGCAGCGGTACGACGGGCGCATTGAGGTTCAGTTTGGTCTTGCGATGGGCTGACCAGAGGCCCTGCATGGACCGGTTGAGCGCATTGGAGCCCTGTCTGGCCGTGAGCGGGTGGGCTGGGAGGGAAAGGGCAAGCGGACATCCATGCCTCGACCGTCGCGGTGTCGTTGTGCAGCAAAACAGGGACAAACACTGTATTGGCCCGTCTGTCCGTTCGTCCTCGACGTCGACAGCGACCACAGCGAACAGCTCCGTCATGGGCCCCGTCTGAGCAATGCCTTGCCCATCTCTCGCGCTCAGATGGCTACCTTTCTGTGGACTCTCCAAGCTGCCCAGTTTTGCTGTCCGTCAACATATATTCGCGATCACATAAATACCTCGAGCGGCTTTTTTCTAAGACTCTCCCCGTAACTATCCCACTACCATGGTCTCTCAGTCTCGCCCTGAGCCTATGAATGCGTCCCCACACCATTCAAAGGTCAAGGTTACTCTGGCTCTGTCCGATCCTGTGTATGTCGCCGGCGGACTCATCTCTGGAAAGATGGAAGTAGAGAGTCGTGCCGACCTTGACTCTTTGCTCGGTATGGGCGTGATGATGGTCGAATTGTATGCTATTCAAGGTAGCGTAATGAGCGTCCGTCAAACTGCACTCGCACTGCTGATCATCGTTCAAGAGGTCGACTCTGGGGAAAGCTCCGCAACTTCTACCTTTATCCATTCCCGCAGACTCTTTCAAGGCCCAGGTCTTCCCCCTTCTAATGCCGTGTACTCCGATTACGTTCCCGAAACTGGCGAATCGCTCCTCCCGGCACATCATTACGCTGCTCGGCGTGGTCAGACGACGTTCTTCTTCCAGTTTCCGCTCCCCATATCTTCTCCGTCTTCCATCTGTTTTGGGCCTGCAAGCATCAGGTACGAAATACGAGCAAGTGTGAGCGTAGCATGGAGCGGAGACACGAGCCTCGTAACTGACAAACGAGAAGTGAAAGTGGTTGAAAATTGGGATCCAACCACTCCAGCTCTGTCACCGCAGGCTGTGGTCATCACGGAAGGAGGCAAGATTTGGGCCCAGGCTACCCTCACCAACAGTGTGGTTGTGGGCGGAGAATCTGCATGTATAAATTTACAATTAAGGAATCACACACAACGTTGGGTATGTTCTTCTCGTGTCCTCGCTGACTCCTCTAAAACCACTGCCCAGACATCCGGCATCACAGTCACATTAACGCGAGAACTTCATTTTTCTCAGTCATTCATAGCTGGGAAACCACCTCCTAATATTTCGGATGTCTCTACCCAAGTCGAATTTCGTGGGTCGGAATACACTCTTCCTCCAGGGACAGAGGGAGTAGCCGCTCTCGTCGTCGACATACCTCGTCGTTCGCGTGGTGTCAAAGGTGGCCTGCGCGTCGACGATCACGGCAAGGGTACAGAAAGCTTCTTCGAGGTACGTTGTGCCCTTAGACTAAGAATCGATATGCCTTCCGAAAGGTGCGTTCTCTATACTTCTCCTTTACACATCCCCAATGATCACCAGCGAGGATACTGTCATAATTTTACCTCTAATCATTTATCACACTCTTGCGGTTCCCGAAACATCGACGTCATTGCCGGATCCCATAGCCTTGTATCCGTACGCAGCACCTATCTCGCCAAGACCGCTTCCACCCTCTCCTGGAACCAGATTGATCCCCGTGTACGCTGAAAATCGAATGCAAGAACACGATCCTGCATTGGTATCCCTCTCAGTTTTTGATTTTTTACCAAACCCCCACGACGAGAGAGAGGCCCATAACTGGCAAGAGATTCCCTATTCTTATTCACCGCCGGCGCAACGCTCCATATCTGCCGACCCTCGTTTGCAGGGACCCTACTATACGCCCGGATTATCGGCATCATACGCGTCTTCACCAAGGTTGCTACCGCTGCCGCCCATACACATACCTCACGTTCGTCCTGAAGCACTGACGGAGGCAATTGACTGTTATACAATTCCCAATCATATAGGAGGGGCTGTTGCTTCCCTAACTTCACAGAACTTCCATTTAGCTGCGCATCGCTCCGTTTCACCGGGTTTACGACACCATTCTTCTTCACAATCATGTGCTCCCCATCAACCTCCTACACCGAATCACCCTCATCTATCCCCAATTCAAATACCTCTGCTGCCAAACCCTCACGATTCACAGGGGGTTCTACACTCCCCACGCCCTGTACCATCACCAAGACATTCGTTCCATGGGTCAGTCCCGAAGAGCAACAAAGTCTATGAACTTGAACGCATGGCAGACGACGTTAATGGAAAGCGGACCTGTAATCTGAGTTTAGATCTCCCCAAGGGCGATGTGCACGTAGACGCTCTAGGAATTCACGACCGCAAAGTTGATCGGCAACTCGATTCGAGCGTGGACAAGACTCTTGCTCCTCCTGTCCCGTCCAGCAAAGATAGACCCCCTTTGAGGCAACGTCCGCAATTGGACACACTCTTCGCGACTGAGAAGACGAGGATGCCTGGCCATCCCACCCTGCCATCTTCAACGGACCATGTACCCCGCGCACCGCCCACGCCACCCATTGCGGCCATCACGCCCATCAAGTTCCCCAAGGCGCCGACGGAGCTGTCTGGTTTGGGAGCGAACCTGGGCAAGGACGTGCCACCAGAGAGTGGACTGGATGCGTTGGAGCGACGACTGTTGGCTGAGGTGGGTACGCGCAGGTTTGACACGGACGAACGTCCGCACGTCCGCAGCGTCGTGCAGCCGATCACCATCCCACCCAGTGCGCCACCGCCGGACACGGTCAACGACAGTGCTATTTCTAGCCTGACCCTCGCCGACAGAGAGAAACTTTTGAGGCCAACCCTAGAGCGGGAACAGGAGCAGGATCGGGATTCGGACGAACGTACGCAGCACAATGGAAGAAGCAGACACAGTCCAAGCGAGGATGATAGGGATGCGCGTACCCAAAAGGGCAAGAGTTCACGGAAGGCCGGCAAGAGCAAGCATAGCGAGGAAGACCTCAAAAGGGCAGGTCGCCGACGGGAACGCAAAAGGGTGAAGGACGGTGGAGGGCGCAAGCTGCGGGAAGCGGCCAAGGGGCGCGTGGCCGCCTGGTTAGGAGAGATTGACGTCTCCGTTCCGCCCCAGATGGACGACCCAAACTTGCTTATATCGCCCACTACGTCTCACTTTGTGCCCATCACGGAGAGCGCGTCGTTTGGACCTGCACCGACAGAGATGCCAGACAGGGCGGAAGAGCGTCGCGGGGGCGATATCTCGACGGACAAGGACGTGTTGGCGTCGCCGAATCCGCGTTCGTCTGGGTTCGTCACCATTTCGACGTTGACCGCTGCAACCGTCAATGGGAGTTCTGGCGGCGGAGCGTCATCGTTGAAGCCCTCGTCCCGTCGTTCCTCCCTCAACGATGTCCGTCAGACACCCTTATCCTCTTCCAGCCGCCCACCCGTCTCTCGGTCGCCAAGCGTAGAGGTGGAACGGTTAGAGCCGTTGGATGCACTCGCACGGACCCAACCCTCACAACTGCGACCACCGTCTCTACATCCGCCTCGTCTCTTTCCTGGTCGTCTACCCCGTCTTCAAACGAAACCTGCAGACCCGGAGGTGAAGTACGAAGTACGGTCTGCGCGTGGGGGCAGGGGTGGCAGGGTGACCCAAGCCGCATCTCTCTGGGCCGCCAAGGCCAATGCCAATGTCAACGCAAACGCCAAGACAGGAGACTCGGCCCCCGTGCCTGCGTCTGGTCCCAAAAAGCCCAAGCTGCCCACGTCGCCGCCGGCCGTGCGAAAGCCCGTGCTGAACGCGCTGAGGCGCAACCCGCTTCCAGCGCGCCCAGTCCCACCTGGTGGTCCCGGAAGTGGCGGCATACCTGTCGGCCTGAATCGCATTGGGGTAGGTGGGGGGCCGCGGACGGGCGCGGGCGTGGGTATCGTAGGCACGGGGGTGGGAACGCGGGAGGTGTCCAAGCCGACCAAGGCGACGACCGTGCCGGCCGTCCTGTCATCTTCGCACGCGGTCCCCATGTTGTCTTCCACGGCGTCGTTGGCGCGGGCCAAGGCGCACGGTCCGGGACAAGGCCTTGGGCAGGGACGGTCCTTGCCCCCGATGATTTCAGAGACCATGTCAGACTGGCGGAATGCGTCCAAGAGCTCTAGTGCGGTCAAGCCGGGAGGGGGCGGCGTCGCCGCTGCTGCTGCCGGTGGCCAAGGACGGGCGTTGGGTGATTTGGGGTTTGGACAGGCACGGTTGAGAGATTTGATCAAAAAGTACCAAGGCTAGTGGGCCATGAGTGTACTTTCTCTCTCTCTCTCTCTCTCTCTCTCTCTCTCTCTCTCTCTCTCTCTCTCTTCTTTTTCTTCCCGAGCTATTGTCTTGCTGATCTCTCGTTTGTAGTATAGTTACCCCATGTAATTCTGTCCTCTGTTGGTTGGGACTCGCTTGTGTGTCATGTTGTTCTTTCATTTTTGTTTTTTCAATCCCTCGTCTTTTTTTTCCCCTTGTGCTCGTTGGTTTGCATAAGTTATGGACACGTGTTGTATCACTCAACGTGTTTTCTTTTTCATGACTTGCATTATCATGGTGATCCCAAAAAAAATGTCATCCTTTTTACTTTTTCTTGGTTCGAGCTGCTCTGGGGTTTGTTTTTCTCATCACCCTGAGCACACTGTATCATGGTAGCTGGCTCGGGGGGGGGGGGGGGGGGGGCGCCCCTGGCGCGCCCGCAACACCCCCCCCGGGGTCTTTTGGGGGGGGGGGCCCCGGGGGCCC